>PVKS010007404.1:0-51788 GCA_004027875.1 Aplodontia rufa
TACATGGGTGCTGGGGTTTGAACACGTGTCCTCACGCATGCCAGGCAAGCGCCGAGCCACCGCTCTAGCCCCTTGCATTTTTTAAGGTAGAATTTTTTTGTTGTTATTGATAGAATTCATGTAACATCCTATTGACCAACTTATCTATTTTATAGGAATATAGTTCAATGATTTTTAGCATATTCACAATGTTGTGCACCTATCACCACTAAATCTGGCATATTTGTGCCTTTCAGGTATTGTTCCTTCCTCCTTTTCCCCATTCTCCTGGTAACCACTAATCTACTTGGTTTCCAGATTTTCTGAGTACTTAAAATATATGGAACTTATTAGTACATTTTTGTTTCTTATTTCTTTCATTTAGCTATGTTTTTAAGGTTCTTCCATACACAGTATCATGTTTTGGTACTTTCTTTCTGTGGCAAGATAACTTTATGACATTATACAAATATATGATAGTTTATTTCTTCATCAGTTGATGGACTGTTAGTGCATGTGTGAGTGTTATGAATAATGTGGCTGTGAACATTGTTATGTAAATTTTTCTGTGGATTTTTTTTTCTTAATACTTTTTTGCACTATTAAAAATTAAACCAAGGGTATTCTACCACTGAACTACACCCTCATCCCTTCCCCTATCCCAAAAGGTTGAGGGACAGCGAGAGAGAGGACAGAGACAGAAACAATTTTTATTTTTTGCGGAACTGCTAGACTCTTTCCAAAGCAGTATCCCATCTTACATTCCCATCAGTAGAGTATGAGAATTTGTTACCCACATCCTCGTGAATGCTTGTTTTTTGTATTATAGCATTCTTGTGGGTGCGAAGTGGTGTCTCATTGTGGTTTTGATTTATATTTCCCTAATAACTGATGCCATTGAACATTTTTTCATTGGCTCTTTGTGTATCTTGGAGAAATGTCTCTTCGGATCTTCTGCCCATTATTTGATTGGGTTGTCTTTTTATTGATAAGTTGTAATTGTTCAGTATACTCTGGACATGATAACCTTACTTGATAAATGGTTTGCAAATATTTTCTCCCATTCTCTTGTGGTGCTGGTGCTGGTGTTGGTGTTGCCGCTACTACTCTGTGTATGTGTGGTGTGATACTAGGGATTGAACCCAGGGTCATTCTACCACTAAGCAATATGCCAGGCCCACCTACCAACCCCTCCTTTGTATTTGGGATTGAACCCCAGAGTGCTCAACCACTGAGCAACATCCCCAGCCCTTTGTGTTTTTTTATTTTGTGATAAGGTCTCACCAAATTGCTAAGGGTCTCACTAAGTTGCTGAGGCTGGTCTTGAACTTGTGATCCTCCTGTCTCAGCCTCCCAAGTCACTGGGATTATATACATGGCCCACCACACCTGGCCCTTTTTATTTTATTTAAAGAGAGAGAATTAATTTTGTTTTTTCATTTGGTTTCTTCCTGCTTTTCCAACACCTCATTGTATGTGTGGTGCTGGGGTTCAAACCTGGGTCCTTGTACATGCCAGGCAAGTGCTCCACCACTGAGCCGCTGCTCCAGCCCTCCCTGCCTTTTTAAAAGGAAGGGAGAGAGTGAGAGAATCATTTATATTTATGTTTCCATCTGGACTTTGTGTCTCTGATACTTAGTTGTGTATGTATTTGGTGCTGAGGTTCAAACCTGGGTCCTTGCACCTGTGAGGCAAGTGCTCCAGTTACCGAGCCACCACTCCAGCCCTTAACCCCTTATTTTTAAATTTTGAGACACAGTCTCCCTATGTTGTCCAGCCTGGCCTCAAGTTTGCCATCTTCCTGCCTCAGCCTCCTGAGAAGGCAAGATTACAGGCATGCATCATGGGGCCCAGCTTTTAGAGTGCTCCCTGAGAGGATTTTTGATTCCTTCTGCCAAGATTCTGGGATTTCTCCATCCCATTTCCATATTCTTCTGTTTAATGAATGTTCTCTGATTTTGTAGCTCTCCTTGTTCAGATTTCAGGTTCTAGTGTCATTCACATGTCTTAAGGTGAGAGTTTGTCCTTCACAGCTCTGGTTTTAATTTCAGATTATAGTTTAGTTTAATTTTATTTTCTTCTGTGGCCCTTTTTGGTGTTTTTCTTCCCATGCTTCCAGCAGTGCTTTAAAAATTGTTTTAAACCAGGCACAGTTATACACACCTGCAATCTCAGTGATTCAGGAGGCTGAGGTAGGAGAATTGCTAGTTCAAGTCCAACTTTGGTAATTTAGCAAGGCCCTAAGCAACTTAGCAAGACTGTCTCAAAACTAAAAATAAAAAAGATGTTTGGGATCTAGCTCAGTGGTTAAATGCCCCTGGGTTCGATCCCCAGTACTAAACAAATATTGTTTTATATTGAATCTGGTTGGTTTTTAGCCAATGATACTAGTTGAGCTGTTCAGAGGATCTTGTCTACCATAGCCAAGGGGAAAGTAAAATTATACTGTTTTAGACTTTTATTTATTTGAAAGTAACTGCTAGTACAGTCACATGCAGATAATCCCACCAAATTGCCACTTGGTTTCATCCAGCTTTTACTAGCACCACTGAATTTTATGAAAAGCTTTCTCTGCTCAGATAAGACTGTCGTATTTATAATATTCGTCTTAAATTCTACCAAGTTTATTGTTTGTATTTTCTGATTCTTACAGGATTATGTTGACAAAGAGAAGGCAATCGCCAAAGCCTTGGAAGACCTCAGAGCCAACTTTTACTGTGAGCTCTGTGATAAACAGTATCAGAAACATCAGGAATTTGACAACCACATTAACTCCTATGATCATGCACACAAGCAGGTAAGGAATAATTACTAACAAGGCAAAAAAAACTTTATCTCTTATTGTCACTTATGAATTTTGTGTGTGTACCCAAAAAACTCGGTGACTAATTTCATGTGTCTTCCAGTCTTTATTTAAGGTCATCTGACATTCTAGATTTTCTCAGTAGCAAAAATGCTCACATAGACACCTCCTTTCCCTCTTCACCACTTTCCCACTGTGTTAAGTAGAATGAAGAATTGTGAGTTTCATAAACTATGTATGTTTGTGGCTTTAATTTATAAATTTTTTATTTAATTTGGTAATTCAGCTAGGATGGTGCATGGTTTGTTTTCATTTCTCTCTTTGTTAAACTTTGAGAAGTTATCCTAAGCTGTGGTCTTTTCAACCTGTGGTGTAAGATTTCATGTTTGATTGGCTATTGTTTCCTACCCTTAGGTCATTTTATTATTCACTACAGTGGAAAGTGGATAAATCTTGAGAAATAAATAAAATTGATGCTATCTTAGCTTTTCAGAAATACAAAGAACACCTCTATTGCTGCTTTTTAGAAGAGTTAAAAAATTACACTTTTTTTGTATTCTTTTGTTTTTGTTGAGTTAGAAAAGAAACTTGAACCTAATTAGTTACTTCAATAATGCCTGCCCCTGGGAGTTTAGAAAGGGAAGGGAAATGAATCTTTAGGGTTGTAGGGCATTTCTGGTTTATTAAAGAATTTTGAGCTTTTTGATTTTTGGATGACTTCAAGCACGACTTGCTAGGTTTTTATGGGGTACAATAATTGTCTTAGATGTATAATTTTACGTTTCTTAAGCTGGAAGTGTTGAACAGAAAAAAAAAGAATTTTTGTTTTCTTTTTAACTTTTCCTTCATCTTCAAACCGCTGGAAGATGATTTCAGTGCACAAAAGATAATCTTTGACCAAGTTTTACTATTACAAGGAGAGTTTGTAAGCTGATTGTAATGTGTGTTTTTGCTACAGTCCTTTCCATATTTAACCACACCTAACAGAGTTAAGATTGTTTTGGTTAAAATTATATTCAAAGTGGGTTTTCAACTTATTATCCTCTTTTGGGATATTCTTTTCATATACTTTTAGCTGTGCTTGAGAAGTTTAGAGAAATTTAAAGAGCATATACATGGACAAGATATATTAGCAGTTACTCTTTCAGAGAATCATCTTTCAGAAAAGAAAAATTAACTGTAAATACTGCTTATCCAGTAACCTTTCAGTTTTTTCAATGTATTTATAATTTCCAGTTTTCAAGTTACTATTTTTAATGGAATTAACAGCAAAGACCTATATTTTTTGGCTCTTAAGAATTTCTTCAGAGGCTGGAGTGGTGGCTCTGCAGTTACGGCACTTGCTCGGCATGCGCAAGTACACGGTTCAAACCCCAGCACCCACATACACAACTTAAGTGTCAGAGCAACAAAAGCCATGTGAAAAACTCAATAAAAATTGATTCTCTCTGTCTCTCTCTCTCTCACTGTCCTTCTCTCTTAAAAAAATTTTTTTTCTTCAGTTTAGAAGTGTCTGTGATACCCTAAAAGACCCCAGATGATACTTAGGGCATGAAAGGATTATATAGAAAGACCACATTTTTTAGTTGATGGGAAATCTTTTGAGTAAAGTTTCAACTAGAAGTAAACCAGAGGAAGTGTAACTTAAATTTGAATAATGTATAGGAAGAAAATCGTTTTTTTATGAAGTCTTTTTTTAATAATTGTTTTTTAAAGGGAAAAAAATCTATTCACTTAAAACAAATTTATAAATTAAACATGAACTAAAGCACAGAACTAGTAAAATTCATGTGAACATTAATTTACTGTAACGTATAATAGTGTTTTAGTGATGTTGCTTTCACCCTGAGTGTAATAGAAATTATCATAGCTTTGGTTCATTGAATTTGACCTGTTTACTCTCCCACGCACCTTGTGTTAACTCAGTTCTTTCACAGTTCTCTATATTGTGCTTGTTGCAGTGGTTTTCAACCTGGGGAGATTTTGTCCTCCAGAGAGTACTTGGCAGTGTCTGGAGACATTTTTGGTTGTCACAACTAACAGGGTAGTGCAACTGACATGAAGTGGGTAGGGGCCATTCCTACAGTGCATGGGAAAAACCTGTTGAAATAAAGAATTGCCTGGATCAAAATGGCCATCAATAGTGCTAAGATGAAAAAATCCTATATTAGAACTACTGAAAGCCTTCAAATACATATGATATTGTGATATCATTTGGCCTTTACCTAGTACAAACATGTTATTTTACATCCCCAGTTATGTAAGCGTTTAGGAAGTGCTGAACGAGATGACCCAAAATATTCACTTATTAGTCTCTTTTAGATCATCATCAAAATGAAATTATAAGATTAAAAATTTCTTATAGAGAACTCATGAAATAGATATTATCTGTGATTCCTGGTCAGGGGATCATGAATACATGAGTTTATTTCTTCACCTTAATCAAAAGCTCATCTTAACTATTAAAAAAGAACAGATGTACTATGAGTTTATTTTTCCTTTTGTTTTTGGTGGAGTGTTATTCATTTGGTTGAAATGTAGGCCTTTTTGAAACCTTTCTTCAGATTTGTTTTATTCAAATGGTAGAAACTTGAAATAGCACCTTATAAATTTATCAACAAAAAAAAACAGTACTAAATTTTTATGCAACTCTTTCCTTCATGTAGAATTCCTGAGGAAGTTGCTGGTCATTGTGGCACAGGCCTGTAATCCCAGCGGTTTGGGAGACTGAGGCAGAAGGATCGCAAATTCAAAGTCAGCCTCAGCAACTTAGCAAGACCCTGTCTCAACCAAGACCTTGTCTTGAAATAAAAAATTTTAAAAGGGATGGGGATGTTGCTCAGTGGTTAAGCGCCTCTGGGTTCAATCCCTGGTACAAAAAAAAGAAAAAAAAATCTAAGAAATCTTCAGTTGGCCTTTGTATAATACAGATAACCCCTAATAAGAGATAGGGTGTATTTTTCATTCCTCTTTCATGGACATGACTTACCATAAAAATGGGCCTACCATTTTCCCAAATTCATGCTCTAAAATCATAAAGACACCCTGTCTTGTCTTCCAGGAAGGCACACAGGATTATTATGAATCTGAGATAATAGGTAAGTACTTTATCCCATATTAGTAATCCTTAGTTTGCATCTTCCATTAGATTTTCACCATTGAAGTTTTTCAAAGAAATGATCTTTTAGTAATAAACTACTATAAAAGGCAGGCCTCTAAAATACCCTTAACTTTATTAAGCACAAATAATCCCTCAAAAAGGAGCTGTAGCTGGGCCTGGTGGCATATACCTGAGGCAGGAGGATTGCAAGTTGGAGACCAGCCTCACTCAGCAACTTAGCAAAATCTTGTCGCAAAATAAAAATATAAAAAGGTATGGGGATGTGGCTAAGTGGTTAAGTGCCCCTGAGTTCAATCCCTAGTACAAAAGAAAGAAAGAAAGAGTGAGCTGCTTGGGGCTGGAGTGGTGGCTCAGCAGCTATGGTGCTTGCCTGACATGTGCAAGGACGTGGGTTCCAACCCTAGCACCACATATACAACAAAGTGGCAGAGCAGTGAAACCACATGAAAAACAAAATAAAATTGATTCTCTCTCTCTCTCACTGTCCCTCTCTCTCTTTAAAAAAAAAAAAAGAAAGAAAGAAAGAAAAGAAAGAGCTGCATAGTTATCTTTATTTATGGTGGGTTTTTGGGTTTTACCCCCCCTTGGTAGGAGAGGATGTTATGTGCCTCTCCCTGATTTACTAGTTTATGGTGTTTTTTTCCATATTAAGACCCAGGTTAATCTTAATAAATATGAAAACCACCGGGACATTTTGGCTCTTTTTAGGAGTCTAACACTAGGTTTCAGCTGATAAGTTTATTATATTTTGAAATCTCCATGGATAGCCCAGACCATTATCAAGAGATAACTTAATCTATGAATCCTTTTTATAAATTCTGATGTGCTTATGTGCTTACTGAACATTAACATTGTTCACTACTTATCTTTATTGGCTTAGTGCAAGTTCAATTGAAACTAAAGATTTCTCCATCCCTGCATCCTTGCCTTTTTAATTATTTGCATATCTTTTAAAAATACTTGTCTGGGGCTGGAGTGGTGGCTTGGCCGTTACGGCGCTTGCTTGCCCAGCATGAGCAAGTAGACGGGTTCAAACCCCAGCACCCACATACATAACTAAGTGTCAGAAAAAAACGAAATAAACCAAAAAACCCAGTATGTCCCGAAAATAAAAAGGCCAGAGTGATAGAGTGCCAACCTAGCATGCACAAAGGCCTGGGTTCAGCTCCAGTACTGTGGTAGTCATTAATAGTGATTACGACAATGATGTAATAATGGTCAGTGCCGTTATTTTCCCACCTTCTTGGTACCTTGTTAGCTACTTAGGAGTCTTTGTTTTGGGGGGGGTTTTGCCCTATTTTTTTAATTCTTCCAATTTTATCTTTTACTTGTGCCACTAAGAGACATTATAGCAGATTACAAATTGTCTCCCAATGTAGTTTGCCTGATCTTCAGGGTGTTGGTTTTCCCCCTTAATTTTTTTTTTTATGAGAAAGAGAATCGACTTGATTTAGTGTTTCATCTGGTTTTCGTTGCTCCAATACTTCATTGTGTACATGGTGCTAGGGTTTGAACCTGTGTCCTCACACATGCTAGGCAAGTGCTCCAACTTCTGAGCCACCACTCCAGCCTCTCCCCCCTTAATTTTAATTGGTTCCCAATGTTTAATAAAACTAGAGCAGTATTCAGTGGTACATGTCTGTAGTCCCAGCTGCTAGAGAAGCAGAGGCAGGAGGATCATTTAAAACTAGGAGTTCAGGTCTAGCATATATAACATGGTGAGACCCCATCTTTTTATTAAAAAAAAAAAAATTGAGATTTTACATAATTCAGGCTTTGATTTGTCTTGAGAAAAATTGAAATATCTGATAACCTTGGGCCTACAATTCAACATAACCATTGATTAAAACTATCTCTTGGCTCACTCTCCAATTAATTGTCGTCTTCATCTTTTTTCTTACACTAATCTGTGTGGCTCATTATCTTACCTGCCAAATCCCTCTGAACACTTGAATTTGTGACGCAGGCCTCTCTTCCTTTTGTCTACCCCAGCACCTCCAGCCTTGAATTCTGACTGACTTTTGGGGAAGTAGCACATTGAAAAACAGCACCCTTACTGTTGCTGTTAGAACCAACTTCCTTGCTATTTCAGTGTGTGATAGTCTTACCACTCGTCAAAATAACAAAGTGGTTTCAAAAATTCCTTTAACTTGTAGATGGAATCATTATCTTGGTCAGAGGAAAGAATGCTTTCAGCCTGCCTCATTTTTCTGCTTAAATATCCTTAATATGAAAACCCCTGTACTTTTTACATGTTCTGAAAAGATTGAAATCCTATTTAATACCAACTATGAGTAATTGTAGTCCTTTTCTTTCTTTCTTTTTTTTTTTTTAAGAGAGAGGGACACAGAGAGAGAATCAGTTTTATTTAGTTTTTGTTTTTTTCATGTGGCTTTTGTTGCTCTGACACTTTGTGTATGTGGAGCTAGAGTTTGAACCTGCATCCTAGTGCATGCCAGGCAAGCTCTGTAACCACTGTGCCACCACTCCAGCCCCTAGTAGTAGTTTTCAAAGCTTTTAAATGACTGAAGTAAGACAAATGAAAGCTGTAGCAGCAACCAGTGTTGTCCCTGTTCTGAATTATACAGAATAGTACATAATTTAACTTTGTCTAAACTGTTGCAGCTGCTTTTTTTTTTTTTTTTAAGAGAGAGAGGGAATGTTAGAGAATCAATTTTATTTAGTTTTTCGTATGGCTTTTGTTGCTCCAACGCCTCATTGTGTACGTGGGGCTGGGGTTTGAATCTGCATTGTTGCGCGTCCCAGGCAAGTGCCATAACTGCTGAACCACTGCTCCAGCCCCTGTTTGCTTGGGTTTTTTGTTTTGTGGTTTGTTTGTTTTTGGTTTGGGTTTATTTTTTTTTTTCTGTTGTTGTTGTTGTTTTTAAAGAGAGAGGGAGAGAGAAAGAGAAAATCAGTTTTAGTTTTTCGTCTGGTCTTTGTTTCTCCAATAGAGTTATGTATGTGGCGCTGGGGTTTGAACCCAGGTCCTTGTACCTGCCAGGCAAGTGCTCAAACCACTGATCCACCACTCCAGCTTGCAGCTGCTTTTTGACAGCATTACTTACTGTTGGTTGATTATTTCAGCACCCAATAGTATATATTACAAAAGACTAAAAATTTGAAAGTGATTTGATGTTCAGTGAAAGAAGAATACAGAAGTAAATGAAAAAGGCAACATAAGAGAAGATACCCCTAAGGGCTTAAATTAAAAGAAGGTAACGCTTCTAAGAAGTGAAGCTACCAAGATCAGATACCTCTGAAGATATTCTTTAGGTACTCTATATTTTGGGTGTTCATAGAATGTTTATCCTTAGAAAAATCATAAAGTACTCTTAGGAATCCCAAAGCTTAATAAATGTTGACTTAAACAATGCAGTTCACTTCTGAAGCTATGGTTTCAGAAATAAAAAAAGGGCTGGGGACATAGGTCAGTGGTAGAATGCTTGCTTAGCTTGTGGGAGGCCCTGGTTCCATCCCAGCACTGGGAAAGGGGCAGAGAGGGAGAGAGCATGGACTGAAAAGAAAACAAATATGAAGAGAGGAATGCATCTCTGAATGTGAGCATACTGTAGTTTTATTTACTAATCTGTAGCACAGAGGTGAAATTTTTAGATTCATTTGTACTTTGTATCGCCATAGATGCCATTTTCTTTGGGACTATTTTGCTTAATAGAGAATTGAATCATTTTATCAGTTTTCTACAAATTGAGCATGTTTTGAGCTTTTCACCTTTCACATCTTATGTACTGGGACTGAAGTGGTGGCAAGTTCAAACCCCAGCACCACGTACACAATGGAGTGTCAGAGCAATGAAGGCCACGTGAAAAACTAAATGAGATTGATTCTCTCACTGTCCCTCTCTCTTTAAATAAAATAAAATAAATCATATCTACTCCCCCTCTGCTTATTTTGGAATTATGACTATTTATGCCCAGTAATCACAACCTAATTAACAGAAAAATCTTTATCTGCTTAGGGAAATAGTCTGCTTTTATGATTAATGGTAATCTTATAGAGACCCTTCTGGAGCTAACGTGATAAGTAAACAGGCATTCCCTTGTGTGTTCCTAATTGTTATGCATCTTGGCACATAATCCCAATACAAATAAAAATTATTCTACCTTTTCATGTTGTTCCATTTCAACCTGTTTTCTGCCCAGTAATCTTAAAGTTACCATAGTGATACAATGTGGTCTGGACATTCTGGGATTAGGCTGTGTTCTGTTGTAAGATTAAAGCAATCTAAATAATTTAAGTTTGGAGGAACAGTGCTGTGAGAACTGAGATGCTGCTGTTCTTTTATTTTGGTCCCAAGCATCTCTTTGGAATCATGTTCCTTCAAATTTTATATTCAAGGCAAGTCTCTGTTTCCAGATATGATCTAAATGGACATATGCTATACTTCATACTCACAAAAACACAATGGGATACCATTTCATACTCATTGGAATGTCTAAAATAAAAAAGACAAAAGGCTAGGGATGTAGGTCAATGGTAGAGCACATATTTAGCAACAGTGGGCCCTAAATTCAATCCCAAGCACCCTCCTCAACCTATAAAATAAGGAAAGACATAATTAACCACTGAAGGAGGCGTTATGGAGAAATTGGAACCCTCCTACGTTGCTGAGGAAATAATAAATGCAACCCTTCTAGAAAAAAGTTTGACACTTACTGAAACTACTAAATCTCGAATTCCATATGACCAATATATACCCAAGAGAAATGAACATGTCTACACAAAAACTTGAACAGTAGTGTTCATAGCAGCATGATTCATAATAGCCAAACATAGAAACAACCCAAATATTTACATGAATTGATGATGAAATAATATATAGTATAGCCAGTTATACAAGAAAATATTATTTTGTCAATAAAAAGGAATAACTCTCTGCTTTATACAATATGCATGAACCTTGAAAATAATTAAGTTAAAGAAGCCAGTCAAGGTAGACATGATGGCACACATTAAAATCCTGGGGGCTCTGGGAGGTTGAGGCAGGAGAATCTCAAGTTCAAAGCCAGCCCTGTCAGCACTGTCCCTCCAAACTTAAATTATTTAGGTTGCCTTAATCTTACAACAGAACACAGCCTAATCCCAGAATGTCCAGACCACAATTTAGCAAGGCCCTAAGCAACTTAGCAAGACCCTGTCTTAAAAAAAAAAAAAAAGACTGGGGGGCTGGAGTGGTGACTCCTCTGTTACAGCACTTGCTTTGCATGAGCGAGTCCACAGGTTCAAACCCCAACACCGCGTACACAAGAAAGTGTGGAAGTAACAAAGGCCAATGAAAAACTAAATATACTCGATTCTCTCTTTCTATCACTGTCCCTCTCTCTTTAAAAAAAAAAAAAAAAAAAGACTGGGGTACTGGAGCAGTGATTCAGCCGTTATGGCGCTTGTCTGGCATGTGTGAGGATGTGAGTTCGAACCCCAGCACCATGTACATGGTGAAATAATCTCGAGCGAAAGGAAAGCCACATGAAAAACTAAATAAAATTGATTCTCTCTTACTGTCCCTCTCTCTTTTAAAAAAAAAAAGACTGGGAATGTCGCTCAGTGGTTAAGCGCCCCTGGGTTCAATTCCTGGTACCAAAAAAAAGAAGAAAAAGAATCTAGTCAAAAAAAAGAAAGATACAGAGTATGTGTGGGGGTGGGGGACAAGGAAATAGAGAAAACAAATGTACAGAGACAGAAAGTAGATTAATGGATGCCAGGGACTGGGTAGATAGGGAGAATTCAGTTTCTTTTTGATGTAATGAAATCAAATATTAGTGATAGTTGTACAACTCAGTATACCAAAACCCATGAAACTGGACACTTCAAGTGGGTAAATCTTTAGGGTATATGAATTATATCTGAATAAAATTATTTTCATAGTAGTTATAGAGTAAAAACACTCTGCATGTAGATACGTCTGTGTGTATGTGGACATGTTTTAATGCATTAATATATAAGAAAGTACCTTAAAGCAGGCATACCTGGTGTTATTAAGAACATATCACACTTTTAATACTTTGGCTGAATTCCTCAACACAGGAAAGCAAGTATTACACAGAAATTTTATGACAAATTTGATATCCACTTAATGATATTAATAGTCTCTACTGCAGAGTAATTGGGCACAAATGGTAAGATGTTGTTATAAATGGCTAATTACCACTCCTGTTACCCAACAAGTTTTTATATTTTTCTTTTTCTCTCATTTTTTCACTGTAATTCTAATTAGCCTTGAGTTCTTGAGTTTTCTGTTACCAAACACTCAGTTTTCTCTGTTACTAAACAAAATTAAATTTTCATCCTTTAGTGATAGACATGTACTAAGAAAGAATTTACACCTATGTTAAGTAACTGATTTCCTTGACTGAACCTATAATCTTCCTTCCCTGGGTAATTCAGTGTAAGGCTTTCTGCACTTTTTTTTTTTTTTTTTAAGGGAGAATCTTTTTTTTTCAACTGTTTTTTCTTGTTGTTTTTCCAACACTTAGTTGTGTATGTGGTGCTGGGGTTCAAACCTAGGTCCTGTGCATGCCACACAAGCACTCTACTGCTGAGCCACCACTCCAACCCCGCTTTCCACATTCTTTATTGATCTTTTTTCTTCGTCACCATATGATGATGATGTCCTTATCCAGAGTAAGCAAGCACAGGGACTGGACTGGGTGGTCTAACCACACAGCAACTATAGCATTATTTCTTCAGTTTGAGAGGGAAGAGGAGACCCACATTAAAGTTATAAAAGGGAGGCAATAAATGGAGGAAGGGGACATGGATTTTTTAATGTTGGATTGTTAATGTAAAAGGGAAAAGAATGTGGTTTAAAGGTGGCCAGATTATGCTTAACCGGAAAAAGAGGTTCCATCACTGAAACCAACAAATAATGGGTAAAAGAGAAAGCGTATGTGTGTATATACGTGTGCACATGTGTGCTTTCAACAACTCATTTTAAAAATCAAATCAGGCCAGGTGCAATGGCACATCTATAATTCCAGCTACTTAAGAGAGACTGAGGCAGGAGGATGGCAAATTTGAGGCCAGCCTTGGCAACTTAGTGAGGCCCTGTCTCAAAATAAAAGATAAAAAGGGCTGAGAATGTGACCCAGTGCCCCTGGGTTCAATTCCCAGTACTAATGAATGGATGAATTAATGATAGAAAAGGGGGATGGAGAGAAGAAAATCAAACCAACTTAATGTTTATTAAGCATTTCTTCTGCTATAGACAGCAGTATGGGCATTGCAGGGTTAGGACAATCTCAGTTCTTGGAGACTATAGTTAGAGAAACCATGGATAATCTTTTTTTTTTTTTTTAAGAGTATATAGAGATACAAATGAGAGGGAAACATTATCAGACCATCAGTAACCAAAGTATATATACATAGTTATCCATGGGTAATGCCCAAACATGGATGACCACCTTGAGTTTCACCTGTTGCAGTTACCCCCAGAAGAACTCTTGCATAAAATGGGTATCTCATGGAGGAATAACCTCTGCTTCTGAGATCATTCACCTATATTCCCACTCTCCAGTATCCTAGGAGATCTTCAAATACCCTCCCCCTCCCTACGCCTCCCAGTATCCTAGGGTACCATCCCCCTATTATGCTGACAATCATACAGTTTGAGGATATCATTAGTTTAGCTGTTTAACCTACTGCTTCCCCATGTATCCTAGCTTCCACATATGAGAGAAACCATTCGGTCCTTGAGTCTCTGAGATTGGGATACTTCACTTAGCATAATTCTTTCCATCTCCATCCATTTGATATCAAAAGCCATAATATCGTCTTCTCTAATGGCTGACTAGTATTCCATTGTATATACGTACCATAGTTTTTGTATCCACTCGTCAAGTGAGGGGCATCTGGGTTGGTTCCATAGTCTAGCTATGGTAAATTGAGCTGCTATAAACATTGAGGAAGCCACATCACTGTAATATGCTGATTCTAACTCTTTTGGGAAAATCCCCAGGAGTGGGATAGCTGGGTCATAAGGTGGTTCTATCCTTAATTTTTTGAGGAATCTCCACACTGCTTTCCATAGTGGCTGAACCAGTTTGCTGTCCCACCAGCAGTGTAACAGTGTTCCTCTTTTCCCATAGCCCCTCCAGCATCTGTGCTAAAGAGACAAAAATCCGACTTGCTCTGCAGAGCTGGAATTAATATAGAACATAGGATTTTTATTGGCAGTAGAAAGTATTGAATTTTAAACTCTGCCTGCTTTATGATACCTCAAATACCTTTCACATGAGAACTTTATAGATGGTAGGAGCTGGCTGCAGTTGTGCACACTTGTAATGCCAGGTACACAGAAAGCTGAAGCTGAAGGTTGCAAGTTTGAGGGTAACTACAGCAATTTAGTGAGATCCTGTCTCAAAATAAAAATTAAAAAGGGCTGGGGATATATTATAGTTCAGTGGTAGGGTGCCACTGGATTCAATCAATCCCCAGTGCTGCAAATGATTAATCAACGAATTATTTAACTTAGATTATAGATTTTAAATACTTAATAAAATAATAATAATTGGACTTATTCCTAGTAAAGTATACTAAATCAAATATAAACTCCTAGAAGTGAATTTGTTTTGATAGAACAAAGCATAGCACCAAAAGATACAAAAAGGATTTTATTAGACTCTTACTATTTTGTTAGGGAAACTGTGCAGAAATTTGTCTCATTCATTCCTAGTTCAAACACAGCTTAGAAGGAACAGTACTGCTTCTTGCTATTATCTTAAAAGTTCTATAAACCCTATAGAAAGAAACCATATTTGGGGGAGGCTGAGGCAGAGGATCGCAAGTTCGAGGCCAGTTTCAGCAGCATTGCAAGATCCGAAGCAACTTATTCAGACACTGTCGCAAAATAATACTGGGAATATCATTTTAATAATAAAATACTGGACATGAAGCTCAGTGGTAAAGTGCCATATTTTTTAGGTCATTTTAAAGATGATCTCCAACAAAGCCTGATTACCACAGCCCCCCTGGTTTAGTAGACATTATGAGGCAGAATGCTTCTGCTCAAGAAATCTGCAGTTAAAGAGAAGTGCATGGCTACTGGGCTATCCTTTTCTGCAAATTTATTGCCCACATTGACATATACCAAGTTCTTACTGTCTTAGCATAATCTGTTCAGAGTTAGTAGGCAGGAGCTGGTGTTCAGAGTAAGACATTTTTCTGTCAGCTAGCCCTGTTTAAACTGTGTTTTAAGACCATTTTCACTTGATGTCTTTAAGCCAAAGAGCCACAGTTAATTTGGTTGCTATTTAAAGAACTAAATCCTGGATCATTTGTTAAGGATTGTTAAGGTCTTCACTCTACAGTGTTTAGGAAGTTTACATGAAATTCCAACCACATGTGAATAGAGGGTAAGTGGGAAATTCTGTGCTATGCCACAAATGTATATTGTTTTAGAAAAATGTTGTTGAGTTTTCAGGGACACAGGATCTTCAAATTTGTTTTTCTTTCTTATGGGGGGATATTTGTTTTGTTTTCATAAAAGAACAACAACAATAACGAGATGGGATATCACTATTTTAACAGCCCAGGCTGGTCTCAAACTCCTGGGCTCAAGTGATCCTCCCATCTCATCCTTCCACATGCACAGCCCTTTTGTTTTGAATGAGGTTTGGTCTCCTTCCTCTGAATCAAAGTAATTTCCACTAAATAATGTAAGGAAGGGCTGGAGCTTACCTGGCATGTGAGAGGACCCAGGTTCAAACCCTAGCACCACATACACAACTGAGTGTCAGAGCAATGAAAACTAAATAAAATTGATTTAAAAAAATGTAATGTGACTTAAATTTTTGTTGATAGGCTTTAAGTACAGTAAAACAAGCTAATATGTTAGCAGTTCTCAAAAAGCATACTAGATAATTTTCAGAGATAAGGTCATAATCATACCCTTGAGTCAGCTTAAGTGGTTAATCATCACCATTAAGATTAGACTGTGTCCTGAATAGGATTATAATTTGAATTTTTATGTATGGTATAGAATTTGTTCAACTATGACAAGTTTTTGGATTGATGTTGGATCTGCAATCCATGGTTGTCTTGCGTGAGCTCTCGCCATTCTCTAGGCAGGCATGTTGTTCCTTTATTTTTCCCTAAAAAAGTTATCTCAAGTTATATTTATATTCTGCATTGAAGTTTAAGAGAAAAGGACAGGTAGAGTTTGTAGAGAGAGATTCATATGAGTGTTAAGTGGCAAATGAGTCAGGCCTGTTAGCCTGTTGAATAAAATATACAATAATGGGGAAACCTGATTGCTATTACAATCCTGTGTTTTTATAAAGTTAAATTTCAGGCAGGAAGGTGTAGTTTAGGCATGCTCAACATGCCTAAAGCCCTGTTTTTGATCTCTACCACTTGCCCTGTTCAAAAAGTATTACTTTTGCCCAGTATAGTAGTGCACACCTGTAATTCCAGCTGCTTATGAGGCTGAGGCAGGAGGGATTACAAGTTTAAAGCCAGCCTCAGCATCTTAGCAAGGCCCTGAGTAACTTAGCAAGACCCCCTATCTCAAAATAAAAAAAAAAATATTGGGAATGTGGCTCAGTGGTTTACTCCTGAGTACTCTCCTCTTCTGCAAAATGTTACTTTTTAGATAGGGAATTGAGTTTCTAATCAGTGTCTGGTCATTTGCCCCAGTTCTGTCTAGAAGAAAGGGGTTTAAATTTTTAGGCTTTTTTTGTTTCTCTAAATAATAAATTTTCCTATTATCTGAGTAATAGCTGGAAGAATATATTATATTGTTGCTCCCCGCAGCATTCCGGAGCGTGCAGCAGGCGGAACGACCCGGACCGGTTGGGCCGTTCCCCGGGAGCTGAACCAGGTCGGGTCAGGGAGGTGGGGGCCAGGGGGGTGAATGCCGCGGCCGGAACTCGGGACCTTTCTTTCACGGGGAGAAAAAAAATCAGTCTCACACGTGGGTGGCACCTTGAAATTTCTCCTGTTTATTTCTAACGCACATGGATTGATATAGCAAGAGCAGGCTGCTAAGGGACCGATGGTGAAGCGGCAGACTGACTTATTCCAGCCAACAAGCGACTGTTATGTTGGTGTCCTCATCTATCACCAACCGGGAGGGGGTGGAGAGAGAGAGAGAGGGAGAGAGAGAGGGAGGAAGTAGCACTAATGCGCAGGCGCATAGCCCGTCTTGCTCAGAGCGCGGAAATATGAAGGGGGAGGAGAGAGAAGCATTATGGTGCCTAGTACGGCGATTTTCTTTTGCACAGAGCCCAACATTATATAACTTCATTATGCCCCTACTAGAAATGTGAAAATATTTTGTATCAACCTTTCCTATAAATAGTATTATATTTTTATTTGGGGGAAAATCACATTATTCACTAGACATTTGCCAAACACCTTCTATAGATTTACTACTGCCCTATACACTGTAAGGTTGATTATAAAGAAAAGTTGTAGTCCCTATCCCTCATAAAGGAAAAAAGCAATATTGAACAGTTGTGACTTACTAAGTACTGTACATTTATTTTGACATTTAATGGATATCCCTGGTTTTTGTAATGAGAGAACTAGAGCTACAAGGGGTGAAATTACTTTGTTAGTAATTCGTAATTGAACCTAAGTCTTTGTAATTCTGAAGGCTTACACATAACTTATCTTTCTGAAAGACAGGAATCATTGTGACAGTTGCTAGATGAGAGCTATGACAAAGTGCTAACAGTCCAGAAGCAGTAATCTTATCTTATGAGGGACTTGAGTAATAACAAGAGACAGAGTGGGGCTGGAGTGGTGGGTGGCTCAGTGGTTACGGCACTTGCCTAGCATTAGCAAGTAGATGGGTTCAAACCCCAGCACCCACGTACACAGCCAAGTGTCGGAGCAATGAAAGCCGTGTGAAAAACTCAATAAAGATTGATTCTCTCTCTGTCTCTCTCTCACTGTCTTTCTCTTTAAAGAGAGAGAGAGAGAGTAAGGTGAAGGAAAGTATGAGCCTTAATGTGTGGCTTGCCATTTCTATCACCAGAATGTTGTTATCTGAGAACCTTGAATATTGGGTTTGGAGGAGTTTGCTGAGCCCTGTTTCTAAGGTTGAGGTTAGAATTTTAGGGTTCCCAGTTCTACGTTTGAGAGTCCAGATTTGACTATAAAGTTCATAAAGGTGATATGGGAGTGTTTGCTGTACCTTATGGAGTGCCAAGGAAGATTTGCCCAGAGGAGGCCTATTTTCTTCCATCCAAACCTCCATTTATATTCATGTAGCAGTGATTTCAGGTAGGATGTCTTTAGGATGATGTGAACCTGGTCCTGTCCCTTCAACTTTCAGGATGCACCAAGTAGTTTCTGAATGATTGGAAAACCTGATCTCTGGCTCAACCTTGATTAAAAAGGTGTTCTTTTGGACAGTGTCCTGTAGTTTGATAAAGGCCTCCTAAAAATGATAAGATATTTGTAAGCAGGAAGGAAATAACCGGGCATGGAGAGACTTTGCAGGTTTAAGAGGTGGTTTAGAGAAAGATAGTAGATAAGAGAAGAATATAAACATTCTATTTAGATTTTGGCTAGGGAACCTATTTGGGGAAGGAAAAACAAAACTGGGTTTATAGCCTAAAATAATTTAGGCTGATGGACCTTTTCTCTGTGTATCATTTCCATCAGAAGGAAAACACTAGAATTCATTTTTACTCACAGTAATTTACCCTCCATATTGAAGAGGTTTTATAAAAAGCTTCTGTATGGATAACATGCCTTAGTAACAACAGTTTGCCAGCTGTAGGTTATTTGAATTTCCCAAAAATAAAAATAAATGAAAACAAGACTAACTGCTTTTAAAGAGCAATGGTCTTTTTCAAAGTTTTATAACCATTTTTCTTTTTTAAAAAATACAGATAGTTTCATTTATCTAGGTGGGTTTGCTGTGTCAGTTTGTGTGTATGTACACCTATATATGTTGTGTAGGTGCTTCCCCTTCTCCCCAGCCCTTTTAGAGCTGACAGCTTTGTCCTTGATTGTTCAGTATAATAGTTTGTAGATGACTAAGAGAGCTTGTGTAGTAATGCTTGCTTTATTTTTTTTTCTCTTCTACTCTTGTTTTATTTTTTACTTTTTTTCTTTGTGATGTGACATTCTCAGCTGATGTATTGAAAGCAAATCCTTCTAATTTGGGAGCCCAGATCACAAGAGTGAGTTTTTCTACTAGTGTCTTTAGCTGTATATCTTTTTTTTGTGTGTGTCTTTCTACCCTTCCTGCTCCCTATTCAAAAAGATTCAAACCACATGTCATAAATATTAGGTAAGAAAATTCCTTGTCTGTTGAACATCTTGCCTTTCCACAAAGCAATGTCCACTTTATATTGGGTCAAATTGCTTTTCTTAATTCTATTGTAAAAGCATAAACTGATGTATAAGTTTCATTTTGTTTGTTTTCTAATATTATCTAGTGTTGAAAATAATTTTAGTTGTGTCTTCATTACAGATAGATATGTCTGGATTCTGTCACCATTCTGTCATGGCGCTATTCTTTTTTGGTTGTTGTTTCTTTTGTTTTAAGGAAAAATGTACAGTAGCTTCTGAAAATGAAAGACCATCCTGTTATCTGGATTTTAAGTAATAAATTTTTTTTACCTATCTCCATTCTCCCTCCCCATCCCCTGGACGTTTTTCTCAGGCCCATGAAGGAATGAAAAGCTATATATATTACTCTTTAATTTCAGCAGACTGACCAGATGAAAGTGGTCAGACCCCTCTTGGGTTTGTTTAACAGTTACTGGGAAACATCTAATTGTACTAAAAATTGATACACCTTTTATGGTGAAATAAAAGTATGTTTTCTTTTGTTGTGATTCAAGTAACTTCCCCATGTAAGCTGTACATTGCTTTTTAAGATCTTGCACCTTGGGAGATTTTCTGTACTAGCCTAACCCCTTTCTGTTCTCTTTGACCCGTGTTACTGCAATTTATCTCATGTTCCTGTTTGTCTAGTTTTGCATCTTGGAAGAGCAGGTGATTAAATAGTCCATTTTCTTTCCTCCCAATGTTACAAACTTCATTGTTGCTTCTGAAATAATTTTATATTGCCCAATAGAGCAAATAATATGCTATCCTAATTAGAAATGCAGATAATCCAAGTGTAAAGTAATCAGCTATTGTTTTCAATTATGCTAAGAGCGTATAATGACATATTCTGCACTAGTACTATAAGCATTGGTTAAGAGTAAGTGTTCTACAAAGGGTTTGTCTGAATCACCCACTTCTATTCCTTTTTTTCCGTTAACCCAGAGATTAAAAGATCTCAAACAAAGAGAGTTTGCCCGAAATGTCTCTTCAAGATCTCGCAAGGATGAGAAGAAACAAGAAAAAGCCCTTCGGCGGCTCCATGAGTTGGCAGAGCAAAGAAAACAAGCTGAATGGTGAGGAAATTTTCTCTCAAAATGTTCTACAGATAATTACAGTACTTAAGAAATAAAGTTATAGGGGCTGGAGCGGTGGCTCAGCAGTTTCGGCGCTTGCCTGGCAAGCACAAGGACCCGGGTTCAAACCCCAGCACCACGTACACAACTAAGTGTTGGAGCAACTAAGGCCATGTGGAAAACTAAATAAAGTTGTTTCTCTCTTCTCTGTCTCTCTCACTGTCCCTCTCTCTTTAAAAAAAAAAAAAAGAAAGAAAGAAAAGAAATAAAGTTATAGATTTAAGATTATACTTTAGGGCTGGAGCGACAACTGAGCGGTTATGGCGCTTGCTCTGCATGTACAAGTACACGGGTTAAAACCCCAGCACCCACGTACACAACTAGTTAAGTTTCAGAGCAACAAAAGCCATGTGAAAAACTCAATAAAAATTGATTTTCTCTGTCTCTCTCACTGTCTTTCTCTCTTTAAAAACAAAACAAAACAAAAAAAAACAGATTAAACTTTAATATTTAAATTATAAACCTGAAGATTTTTAGTAGATCTTTCAAACTAAAAGTATAGTTATGCCTGAAGTATATATTAATTGTGTACTCTTTTGAAACCATATTCTACTTGCTATCTGTGTAACTTAGTCAAATTATATCTAAACTGTGCTTCAGTTTCCTTATCTATAGGATGATAACAATTTATTTCTTATGGTTGTGACAGTACCATGTACACAGTGAAGTGTGGAAGCAATGAGGGCCAATGAAAAACTAAATAAAATTGATTCTATCTTTCTCTCTCTCTCTCTCACTGTCCCTCTGTCTTTAAAAAAATAAAAATAGTGCCTGGCATATCTAAGATGCTTAGTAAATCACTAAATAATACCATTAATACTCTTTTGTTCCCATTCGCCAATATTCTTTTTTTGTAGAAAAGCACAGCATTCTATTTTATAGGTAAAAAGTATGAGGGTGGGGCTGGAGTGGTAGCTCAGCGGTTTCGGCGCTTGCCTGGCAAGCACGAGGACCCGGGTTCAAACCCCAGCACCACACAACTAAGTGTTGGAGCAACGAAGGCCGTGTGAAAAACTAAATAAAGTTTGTTTCTCTCGTTCTCTGTCTCTCTCACTGTCCCTCTCTCTTAAAAAAAATAAAATAAATAAAATAAAGAGGGTGTAGATTTAAGGGTCGCTGCCTTTTAAGTATGATTTAGTTAGTATTAAGTACTCTGAAACCTACAGAATTCCATCCATTCATTTCTCTATAGGTTCCTGTTCCCTACAATGTTGTTTTTAATGTTCTTTCATGGTTCTTATTCATTATCAAATTTTTGTCTGGTAGTTAGCCTTAAGAATTTACCTCACCTAGGACAAAACTTCCAAACAGCTAGATTCTGGAGACCCAATCTTTGAGTTGTTTTGTTTTGTTTTGTTTGGTATGTTGGGGATTGAAACCAGGGCCTTGAATATGCTAGACAAATGCTCCTACCGCTGCTCTACATTCTCACCTTACTAGTTTATTTTGTCCTTTTGTTTTTTCCTCCCATTTACTGACTTATGTTCCAGAGGAAGAAGGAAGGAATAGAATATATATAGTGTAAGTTTTAAGCAGAATTAACCTGTGAGCTCTAATGTTGAGTTAAACTGCCTGTAAAATGATTCTATTCCTCTTTATACAACTTTTTTTTTTTAACTGGGGATTCAATCCAGGGGCACTGAACTGTATTCTCAGCCTTTTTTATTTTGACACAATGTCTCACTAATTTGCAGGGGCTGGTATCAAATTTACAATCCTCCCAAATCACCAGGATTACATAGTATTTTACCACACTGTGCCTGGCTAGCAACTCTTCAAGTAAACACATCCTTCCTGGGCATGTTGCAAGGATGCCTCCTTAAAATAGGTATTCTGTGCCAGGTGTGGTGGTGCACACCTGTAATCCCAGCTGCCTAGGAGGCTGAGACAGGAGAATCAGAAATTCAAGGCCATCCTGGTCAACTTAGCAAAACTGTCTCAAATAAAAAGGTCTGGGAATAATAACTCAGTGGTAGAGTGGCCCTGTGCTCAAGCCCCACTACCACCAAAAACAAAAGTACACCATGCCACGTTTTTCTTCAAAGGTAGCTTGTAGTTCCTAGTTTTCTAAATGAATACCTAATAGATCACCAAGTAGGGCTGGAGGAGCAATAATAGAGTGTTTGCCCAGCATGCACAATGCCCTGGTTTAACCCCAGCACTGCAAAAAGAAGAAGAAAGGACCAAGTAATATCAGGATAATTAAAAAAAAAAAAACAAAAAAAACAACTTTTTAAAAAACTTATCCTCAGGTATATCAGGTATTTCTTCATTCTAGAAATTATGCATGACCTCATAATAAGTATTATTGAAGTAACATGGCAAAGACTAAACAAAAAATCAAAACAAATCTCCTTTTTATTCAATTTGAGAGTTTTGTTTTATATAGTATAGGCGGTTTGTTTCTGTGGGGTAGATTTCATAACATAGTACAAGTATCTCTTACTATCCAAATCTGTTGAGTTCTCCTCTTCCAGTAACAACAATTCACATAAAGAAGATACCACATTATTTGAATGTTTTTGATCCCTGAGTTGAGGACACTTAGTAGCTAATAGTCTGATAACAAGGGCTTTTATCTAAATGGATATTTAATTCCATTTAATTCTTGAGTTTGGAATTCAAGGGGTACCTGGATAGTCTATGCATTGTGAAATTCAGGCAAGATAGTCAGTTTAGACCACTATTGTTAATACTTCTCATTGTTTCTGTTGTCAAAGCTGAGAGAGCTTTGACAGTGGCTCAGTAGCTGAGGCACTTATCTGGCATGTGGGAGAACCTGGTTTAGTACCCCAGCACCACGTACACAGTGAAGTGTTGGAGCAGCGAAAGCCACATGGAAAATAAATAAAATTGATTGATTCTCTGTTTTTTTTTTTTTTCTCTCTCTCTCTCTTAAAAAAAAAAAGGCTGAAAAAGGCTGAAAGAGTGCTTGATGATATTATGGTTACTCTTCTGAGTACCCAGAAAATGTAGTAGGCCCTGTGGTTTCAGTTATCCACAGTCAGCTGTAATCTGAAAGTATGAAATTGAAATTCCAGAAATTAAGAATTCATGAGTTTTAAATTCTTGCTATTCCTAGAAGTGTGATGAAATCTCATACTGTCCCACTCTGTCCTGCCTAGGACATGAAACACCCTTTTGTCTAGCATATCCATGCTATTAGATGCTATATGCCCATTATAGAGAGAGACCATATATATGTAATATTTATTACAGTATATTATAATTGTTCTATTTTATTGTTGTTGTAAATTTCTTACTGTACCTGATTTATAAATTAAACTTCATTATAGGTAAATGTATGTATGTAAACAAAAATGGGAAGGGGGATTCAGTACTACCTGAAGTTTCAGGCATCCACTGCAGGTCTTGAAACTCCTCCCATGGAGAAGGGTGTATTTTTGTATGACAAAACCAAAGCAAATGTTTGAATGTGGTACCCAGGAAATATACATAGGCTTTTAGTTTCTGAAACAGACATACTGACCCATAGACTACCATAAAGTACCATGGTAGACGTTTCTATGTTTAATACAGAATATGCCCATTTTTGTTTTGTTTTGTTTGTTTGTTTTGGTACCCAGGGGTGCTTAACCACTGAATCACATCCCCAAACCTTTTATTTTTTGTTTTGAGACAGGATCTTGCTAAGTTGTTTAGGGTCTCACTAAATTGCTGAGACTGGCTTTGAACTCAATGCTCCTGCCTCAGCCTTCTGAGTTGCTCAGATTACAGACGTGTGCCACTGTCCCCAGCCAGAATATGCCCCCACCCCTTTTTTTTAAGAGAGGGAGAGAGAGAGAGAGTTTTATTTAATTTTTCACGTGGCTTTTGTTGCTCTGACACATTGTTGTGTATGTGGTGCTAGGGTTCAAACCTGCATCCTCGTGCATGCCAGGCAAGCGTTATAACCTCTGAGCCACCACTCCAACCCTCAACTTTGTGTTTTTCATCTGATTTTTGTTTCTCCGAACTCAGTTGTGTATGTGGTGCTGGGGTTTAAACCCGAGTCCTCTCGCATGCAAGGTAAGTCCAATACCGCTGAGCCACCACTCCAGCCCCCAGAATATGCCCATTTTTTAAAATCAAAATCTGAGCCAGTCATAATGGTGCATGCCTGTAATACCAGTGGCTCAGGAGGCTGAAGCAGGAAGATCTTAAGTTCAAAGCCAGCCTCAGCAACTTAGCGAGGCACTAAGCTACTTAGTGAGACCCCCCCCCCCCATCTCAAAACATTTTTGAGAAGGGTTTAGGGATGTGGCTCAGTGGTTAAACGCCCCTGGGTTCAATTTCCTAGTACCAAAAAAAAAAAAAAAAAAGATAAAGAGAATCAGAAAGTACAGGGGAATTTATTTGACTTTTCTTTCTTTCTTTTTTTTTTTTTTAAAGAGAGAAGGGCAGTGACAGAGAGAGAGACAGAATCAATTTTTTTATTGAGTTTTTCACATGACTTTCGTTGCTCTGACACTTAGTTGTGTACATAGGTTGCTGGGGTTTGAACCCGTGTACTTGCGCATGCTGGGCAAGCGCTGAAACCACCAAGCCACTGCTCCAGCCCCTTTTTCTTTTTTTTTTAATTGACACTTGAACCCAGGAGCATGTTAACCACTGAGTTAACTGCTGAACTATATCACCAGCACTTTTTATATATTTTTCATTTTGAGAGAGGTTCTCACTAAGTTGCCTCAAAATTGCAATCCTATTGTCCAAGTATCTGGGATTACAGGCATGCGCCGCTACCCCTGGCAATTTTTTTTTCCTTTAGCTAAATGAAATACAACCTTTGTGGATAGATTTACAGCCATACATATAGTATACTAGTGGTAGAATGATACAATATATAAGATCAGAAGTAGGCTGACATAGACTGTACGAGATGGTAATGTTGGGATTTTTAGTTAAGTTTTAGTTTTTGTAGTGTAAGTAGCTTAAGAAAAAACAGCAATAACTGGCTGACTCTGGGAATTTAGGTTAGTAGGTTAATAGAAGGAGTCATTGCTTGACTTCCACTGATATAGAATGCTACCTCTTAGACCTACTTATGATGAATGGTAGAACATAAAAAGTGAGTACTTTATAAGATATATAAAATGTACCACTAAACCTGATTTTTGTGTTTTCATTTTTTTTAAACCATTGTGTAGTGCACCTGGAAGTGGTCCTATGTTCAGACCAACCACAGTGGCTGTAGATGAAGAAGGTGGAGATGAGGATAAGGATGAATCAACTACAAACAGTGGCATAGGTACCGCTGCCACTTGTGGTTTGGGATCTGAATTTTCTACAGATAGAGGAGGCGCATTTACTGCAGTACAGACCACTAACACCACTGGACTGCAAGCTCCTGGGTCATTCTCCCAAGGCATCAGCTTTGGCATTAAGAATAATCTGGGGACCCCACTGCAAAAATTGGGAGTGTCATTTTCCTTTGCCAAGAAAGCTCCTGTCAAACTTGAATCAATAGCATCTGTTTTCAAGGATCATGCAGAGGAAGGGACCTCTGAAGATGGAACAAAATCTGATGAGAAGGGTTCTGACCAAGGACTGCAAAAGGTGGGAGATGCTGACAGTAGCAGTAATCTTGATGATAAAAAAGAAGATGAAGACCCTCAGGATGGAGGGTCTCTTGCCTCAACATTATCCAAGTTAAAAAGGATGAAGCGAGAAGAAGGAACTGGAGGTACAGAACCCGAGTATTACCACTACATTCCCCCAGCGCACTGCAAAGTAAAACCTAATTTTCCCTTCTTACTCTTTATGAGAGCCAGTGAACAAATGGAAGGTGATAATACTCTGCACTCAAAGAATGCTCCAGAAAGCAAAAAAAGCAGTTCTCCCAAGCCTAAAGGCTCTGTTAAGGTGACAGCAAGCCAAGGAGCAGAAAAAACAGTTACTGAAGTCTCTGAGCAGCAGAAGGAAACCACTGTGGCTGAGCCCTCAGAGCCTGGAAGCAAAACTGACACAAAAAAGTCCTCAGGAGGGGATGTAAGTGAGCAGAGTTCAGAAAGTCAGGGTCAGAAGTCTTCAGAGACCCAAATGTGTGAATCTAATCCTTCTCAAGAAACCTGTCAGGCCACCCCAGCAGGGAAAGAAAGCCAGGAAGGACCTAAACATCCTACTGGCCCCTTCTTCCCAGTTTTGAGCAAAGATGAAAGCACTGCCCTCCAGTGGCCATCAGAACTATTAATTTTCACCAAGGCAGAACCATCCATTTCCTACAGTTGTAACCCTTTATATTTTGACTTTAAACTTTCAAGGAATAAAGATGGTAGAGCTAAAGGGACAGAAAAACCAAAGGATATAGGAGGATCCTCAAAGGACCGTCTCCAAGGCCTTGATCCTGGTGAGCCAAACAAAATCAAGGAAGGGGGAGAGAATGTAGTACATTCATCAGGAGGCAGAACAGATGTACCTGTGTCAGGGCCGACCTGTAGCAGCCAGAATAAGCAGGAGCCTGGGGGCAGCCATGGGTCAGAGACTGAAGATACAGGGAAAAGCCTTCCTAGCAAGAAAGAACGATCTGGGAAGTCCCATCGACATAAAAAGAAAAAGAAACACAAAAAGTCCAGCAAACACAAACGGAAACACAAGGCTGACGCAGAAGAGAAAAGCTCTAAGGCAGAGTCTGGGGAGAAGTCTAAGAAACGTAAGAAACGAAAACGAAAGAAGAATAAATCATCAGCCCCAGCAGATTCTGAACGAGGACCCAAACCAGAACCCCCTGGGAGTGGTAGCCCCGCGCCACCAAGAAGACGACGACGGGCTCAAGATGACTCTCAGAGGAGATCCCTCCCTGCTGAAGAAGGGAGCAGTAGCAAGAAAGATGAAGGTGGGGGTGGTAGCAGTTCCCAAGATCATGGTGGGAGGAAGCACAAAGGTGAACCTCCAGCTTCATCCTGCCAGCGGAAAGCTGGCACCAAACGGAGCAGCCGGTCTAGCCATCGGAGCCGACCCAGTAGTGGAGATGAGGATAGTGACGATGCTTCATCACACAGGCTGCACCTGAAGTCTCCATCCCAGTACAGTGAGGAGGACGAGGAGGAAGAAGAGGAGGAAGACTCAGGCAGTGAGCATTCTCGAAGCCGCTCACGTTCTGGCCGGCACCATTCCTCACACCGTTCTTCCCGGCGCTCTTACTCAAGTAGCTCAGATGCTTCTTCAGACCAGAGCTGCTATAGTAGACAGCACAGTTACTCTGATGACAGCTATAGTGACTACAGTGACCGATCACGAAGACACTCTAAGCGCTCTCATGACTCAGATGACTCAGACTATGCCAGCTCCAAGCACCGATCCAAACGACACAAATATTCATCTTCTGAAGATGACTATAGCCTCAGTTGCAGCCAGTCTCGAAGCCGTTCTCGGAGTCACACCAGAGAGCGCTCAAGATCCCGGGGCCGCAGCCGCAGTAGTAGTTGTAGTCGCAGTCGGAGCAAGAGGAGAAGTCGCAGCACCACAGCCCACAGCTGGCAGCGGAGCCGGAGCTATAGCCGGGACCGCAGCCGCAGTACCAGGAGCCCTTCCCAGAGATCAGGCTCCAGAAAGGGATCATGGGGTCATGAAAGCCCTGAGGAAAGGCGTTCTGGTCGTCGGGACTTCATTCGCTCAAAGATCTATCGCTCTCAATCCCCCCACTATTTCCGATCAGGCCGGAGTGAAGGTCCTGGGAAGAAAGATGATGGCAGGGGAGATGACAGTAAAGGGACAGGCCCACCCTCCCAGAACAGCAACACTGGCACAGGAAGGGGGTCAGAAAGTGACTGCAGCCCTGAAGACAAGAACACTGTCACTGCCAAACTGCTGCTGGAGAAGATCCAATCTAGGAAAGTGGAGAGAAAACCTAGTATGAGTGAGGAGGTGCTGGCCACCCCCAATAAAGCTGGGCTCAAGCTCAAGGACCCCCCACAAGGTTACTTTGGGCCTAAACTTCCCCCCTCTCTTGGCAGTAAGCCTGTTCTTCCTCTGATAGGGAAGCTCCCAGCTACCCGAAAGCCCTCCAACAAGAAATGTGAAGAGTCTGGCTTGGAAAGGGGGGAAGAACAAGAACAGTCAGAGACGGAAGAAGGGCCCCCAGGGAGTAGTGATCCCCCCTTTGGGCATCAGTTTCCCTCAGAGGAAACAGCTGGCCCCTTATCAGACCCACCCCCAGAAGAGCCAAAGTCTGAAGAAGCTACTGCTGATCACCCTGTGGCTCCACTAGGTACCCCAGCACACACTGACTGCTATGCTGGGGACCCAACCATCTCCCATAACTACCTCCCTGACCCCAGTGATGGGGACACCTTAGAGTCCCTGGATAGTGGCAGTCAACCAGGTCCTGTGGAATCCACCTTGCTGTCTGTAGCTCCAGACCTTGAGCACTTTTCCAGTTATGCACCTCCTAGTGGGGAACCTAGTATTGAGTCAACAGATGGGGTTGAGGATGCCTCACTGGCACCCTTGGAGAGCCAGCCTATCACCTTCACCCCTGAGGAGATGGAGAAGTATAGCAAGCTCCAGCAGGCCGCCCAGCAACACATCCAGCAGCAGCTTCTGGCCAAGCAAGTAAAAGCCTTTCCAGCCTCTGCAGCCCTGGCTCCAGCCACACCAGCCCTACAGCCCATCCACATTCAGCAGCCAGCCACAGCCTCTGCCACCTCCATCACAACTGTTCAGCATGCCATCCTACAGCATCATGCTGCGGCGGCGGCTGCTGCTATTGGCATTCACCCCCACCCTCACCCCCAGCCGCTTGCTCAAGTGCATCATATTCCCCAGCCCCATCTGACCCCGATTTCTTTGTCCCACCTTACTCACTCAATCATACCTGGCCACCCTGCCACCTTTCTTGCTAGCCATCCCATCCACATCATTCCCGCCTCAGCCATCCATCCTGGGCCCTTCACCTTCCACCCTGTCCCACATGCTGCCCTCTATCCTACCCTCCTTGCCCCCCGGCCTGCTGCAGCAGCTGCTACTGCCCTCCACCTTCACCCACTGCTTCACCCCATCTTCTCAGGTCAGGACCTGCAGCACCCCCCCAGCCATGGCACATGAGTTGGAGGAGGGAGCGTATGTAGGGCCAGGGAAGGTGACCCAGAATTCTTCCCTTGGGGGTGTTGAGCCATTAATACCAGCAAGTAAAAGCTGGGATGGGCAGTGTCTTGACAGCCAAAGAATTGTTTTGGCTTGCAGGGATGGGTTTAGATTTGAGGTTTGCTTTGGGTTATTATCAGGGATCCCCCTCCCTTCTTTTCCTACTTTCTATTTATCCCTCCCTCTCCTGTGTTTCTAAGCTAGGGAACACCAATAAGTGCTACCCACCCCTTTGCAGCAACGTCTCCAAAATGTCAAGTTTAAATAGTCCCCTCCTTCTTCTACTTTTTATCCTGTGCTCTTCCCTTCTATAAATTTTAAAACATTTTCTTCCTCTCTGGTGGGTTGTCACCAAAGCACTTGCCATGGGCTCATCTGTCCTGCCTTCTCAGTGCCACAAGGAAGGCCAAGCTGTTTCTCCAACAGTGATTTTGGGCAGTGTCTTTGACCATCCCTTGGTGACGTGTTTATCCCAGGTGAGGTGGAAAGGGAGTCTGTCCTGGAACCAGATGCAACTCAGGCTGCCATTTGATCCACTTCCCACATAAACAGCCACATATTTGGCACTATTGTCCTCAAGTCCCTCATCCCAGAAAAGGCATCTGCATATCTCAGAAAAGAAGATCCTATCATGAATTGAAGCTATGCGGAACAGAGTCGCCCATGTGCTTCCCCAGAGAGGAGCTCATGTGTCTGAAGGGTATATTTTCTTCTGTTGTGTTGATGTTTCCTTCTTAATTTATAGGATTTTTTAATGTAAAAATTGCACTGAACTCTATAAACGTAAATGCTGCTTTTTGTAGCTCATATAAAAAGGTTCCATATTTGTAGTATACTGCAATAATATTTTTTACATCCAGCTCTTTAAGTGATCCTTGTTCTGGTGGCTTTGTGTAAATATGTTTGCCCTAGTTGAATTAAGAAACTTTAAAAGTTATAAAATGAAAACAAAAAAAAATAAAGTATTTGTTTTCTGCTAGATACAAAAATGACTAAGCATGTATATTTTATCAAGCTCATGTATTTTTTGAAGTTATGAACTGTAAAAATGTTAAAACATTTTTTGCTGGGACAAAATGTTAAGTAATTTGCAGTAAATGGTGCCCCCAGCACTGGGAGTTTTGAGTTAATAGGCAGCAGCAGTCAGCTGCGGGTGTCAGAGGGATGCTCAGTTATGATGATGATCTCCCTCTCGTGCTTTGTTGTTTTACAGAAAGGAACAGGTGGGCTCCACAGAGAGGGAGAGACCCAACAGCTTTATTCTCTGGAAGCAGTGAGAATCAATGATTGTGTGGGGGGAATTCCTGGGTTTCCCTGGGTACCTTATTCCAGGCAATCTTATTTGCCTTCCGAGAACTTAGCCCCCTCTGACATTTTTTTTTTTTTAATGTGCCTTTTGAGTTGGCTAGAAACTGAAGTATAAGTAGACACAAGGGTAATAGAGTTGGGACAGTTTTCTCCTCCTCTTGTTGGGAGGTGAGCACATTTATAGATACTTTTTGCTTTGTTGTTCATGCCTTCTTCTACCCAGCTCAGTTTCACCAGTAGAGGTTCCTATTTCCTTCTCTCCCATGACACTGAGCAGAGCATTTGCCACCTCGGTCCCACTCCCCCGCCCCTTCTTGACTTTCACCCTGGCTCTCAGCTGTAATTAACACACTGACCCAAAGGTGCTTGCTTGCATTGCAGGTCCCATCTCCTTTGGTGTAGTTAATGGTTTCCTCTTTGGCATATCCCTACCAGTCCCTGTGGCTAGAATTGGTTGAGTGGTCATCTGACAGGAAAAATAGACCATACTTACCTGGGCCAAGGCTCTGTGTTCTTTTCTTCTCAAATCCCCAAAGAAAAAGGCTTTGAGTTGATGAGAAGCAAATGCTGGGCAGATAAGACTCTTGGCTGAACACCCCCTCCTGCCTGTTCAGTGCTCCTCATCTGGTTGAAGTATCACTTTTTGGATAGATAGCACTGGAAAAATGAAATCATCTGTTTGAAGTGAAGGGACTCATTTTTCTTTGCTTTCAGCCCATGTAAATATTTAAATACAGTATTAACATTTTTGTGCTGCTTCCCTTTAGCCTGTAGATTGAGCCATACTCTGGCCACCTCTCTGCCTACCTGGGGGCAGTTTTCTTTAACTTCCAGAATAGTGATTTTAAAAACCTTAAAAAAAAAAAGGAAAAACAAAATAACCTTACTTACAAGCATAACAGATTGTATTTAACTTTATCACATATGATAGAGCTATATATGCTGTAAAATGAGGGAAAGGAGCTTTCTAATAAACCAATGATTTGTGGAAACTTAGCAGAGTCTGTCTTGATTCTTGCCCCATCCACTCAAGTTGGGAATGGTTGGACTTGTTGGTTTATTAATAACATCTTACTTGGCATGATTAAAGAATAGATTCTTATAAACCAGTATGAGATGTTTGGAATTGTTTCTGAACGTTTAGGCTTGTCCAAAGAAAGGGGAAAGATAGCCCTGAGAAGAAGGGCTAGCAGTCAGGTTTCCTTCGTCTTTGGTAGACGACTTGCAATGTGCACCTTTCTGCTCCCCCTTTCCCACACAGCGTTTTTCTCTTTCTTACCCCTCCCCACCACCATTCTAACTTTATAATCTGTGTGTAGTAGAATACATAGACCATGGAGGAACTCACTAATGAACATGGAACTTCCAGCTTTGGTTTTTAGAATTTGGAGTTAATTTAAGGACAATGGGATAACAAGAGTCATCTGCTTGGCCTTTGCCCTCCTATTGAAGTTCTCTATATAACAGTTTGAATTACCACCCTCAACCCTTTTAATACCACTGCAGTGTTGGAGCTCTTCTTCCTTCCTGGCTTAAGGAAATAAACCCAAATTGTTACTGAGACAATAAAAATCCCTACTGATCCATGTCAAAAAATCTCAAAGTGGGGCTGGAGCGGTGGCACAGTGGTTTCAGCGCTTGCCTGGCAAGCACGAGGACCCGGGTTCAAACCCCAGCACCACGTACACAACTAAGTGTTGGAGCAACGAAGGCCATGTGAAAAACTCAATTAAGTTGTTTCTCTCTTTCTCTGTCTCTCTCACTGTCCCTCTCTCTTTTTTTAAAAAAAAAAAAAAACCTCAAAGTCACCGAGTTTAGGGGCACACATATGTAATCTCTGTTACTTGGGGTAAGGCAGGAGGATCACAAGTTCTAGGTCAGCCACAGCAACCTCGCAGAATGCTGTCTCAGAAAGGACTGGGGATGCAGCTCATATTGATAAAGCACCCTTGAGTTAAATCCTCAATGCTGCAAAAAAAATGAAAAGGAAGAAGTAAATTTCTAACAGTAAAGAAGGTGACAGCAAAAGAGGCAGCAGGCCTGTAGAGAGCTGCCTTGTTCTCAGCTCCCTCTGCTGTCCCCTGAGGGCTGATCCAGGCCTCGCCAACAATGTGTGTGTTCTTGCAGAGGTACCCTACCTGCCTTTATCAACGCACACCTGAATCACTGCAGCATGTTCCTGGCTGGCCTAGCACTAGTTCACTGGTGTTTCAGATTCTGCATGTAATTTCTCTCTCTCTCTCTCTTCGTACTGAGGGATTGAACCCAGAGGTATTTTACCATTGAGCCACATCCCCAGGCCTGTTTATTTTTTACTTAGAGACAGGGTCTTGCTAAGTTGCTAAGACTGGCTTTGAATTTATGATCCTCCTGCCTCAGCCTCTGGAGCCACTGGGATTACAGGCACGTGTCACCACACCTGATTGTGATTATGATTCATTTTATGTATTCACTGCTTCTTACTAAAATTGTGAGCTCTGAGAGAACAAGGGCTGATGGATTTGGGGGTTTTTGTTTGTTTTGTTTTTGAGACAGGATCTCATTGAATTGCTAAGGCTGGTCTCAAATTTGGGATCCTCCTGCCTCAACCTCCCAAATAGCTGGGATTATAGATGTGCACTATGCCAGGTCATAGTAGACATCTTTATTAAAAGTTCAAGAAAGATATGAGCAAAGTAAAATACTGTTAACTGAAGATTATGCATCAGGATTTTAGCAAGAGAACATTAACGATTTCAAAAAGTTTCCCTGAAGGTTTGGAGCAGTGGCTCAGTGGTTGGAGACTTGCCTGGCGTATGCGAGGACCTGAGTTTGAACCCAGCACCACATACACAAATAAGTGTCCAACAAAGGCCAGATGAAAAAAAAAAAAAGTTTCCTTAACTGAAATCTTAATTACTGGGGAGGCTGAGGCAGGAGGACTGCAAGTTTGAAGCCACTTTTGGCGATTTAGCAAGACCCTGTCTCAAAAAATAAAAAGGACTACAGATGTAACTCTGTGATATAGTGCCCCTGGGTCCAATCCCCAGTACTGGGAAAAAAAAAAGTTTTTTTTAACTTTCATACCACCTTGCTGAGTGTAATGCACATGGTTGAAGTGGTTGGGTGTACTTTAATAATTGCTAACTAAATTAAACTTTAACAATTATGAATTCTAAAACTCTGGCTTATGGGCTGGGAAAATGAGAACAAGGTGTCAGCACTGCCCGCTCTTAGGAGATCAACCACCAAAGGAACACGGTCCATATTGAAAACCAAACTCCTGTACCCTGCCATCCTAAATCTGATCTTCACTCCTTGGATTTCCAAATTTAGTTCATGGTAACCCTGCCCTATCAGCCAGCCAAGCACCAAAGCTTTGAATTGCTTTTGACACCCTGCCACCGTACCCAGGTCCAGGCCTCATCCCATCTATCCCAGAGCAGAGCGTTATCACCCCTACCCATCTGGTCTTCCCACTAAATCCTTTTCCAGTTCCTGCTCTCCACGGGCAGCCAGTATAGTCTTCCAAATTGGAGCACAGTTGATCATTGGCTCTTATTCCCTGAGTAAGACCCTTGTGTTCTCCATCTGCTATGGATTAAGGTTTGATTCTTTATTATGGCATTCCAGGACCTCTAATGATTTGAGCCCCACCTTCCTTCCACCCTCATGCCCCAAGTCCACCCTTCTAAGCACTCTGCTGAGTCTGTTATTTGCCCTTTTTTCCTCGTAATTGTCCTGTGTTGCTTCTCAGCTCTCTTTTTTTTTATTTGTGCCTGAATTTCCCTTCATTCAAAACTATTTGATTCATTGGTTTTGAAAACTTTGACATTCACCTAAAACTCCTATGTGTCACAGATTTTGTGTTTATAAAATTGTCATGATAGTACCTATTTCATTGAGTTGTTGTGAGGAACATTCTTTTCCTAATATCGGCCTTTTCCAAGGCACACTTGTTATCTCTGCTATAGTTACATGTGTTCAATGTCTTAATTCCCTCTGAACTAAATATAGGATCCTTGCAGGTTATCTTCAAATTCCTTATCAACTGAGAGCCTTGAACAGAGTAAGGACATTTGAAAACAAGTAAAATGTGAGTTAATATTAGGCTACACCGAATACACCAGTAATATAGTAACCTCTCAGCTGAGGATGGTGGGAGGATGGGGATGGGGTTAAGTATTTACTCAAACAAGTTACATGCCTTGTAATTTGAACTTGGCACTGGGAATTGAGCAGAGAAGAAGTCTCTGACTAAAGTTCACAGATCTTTTAGCCTCGTCAGGGACAGGATTTTTAGCTGGGTGCTGAAGTGATGAAGTTGGAGAAGAAGGGAGGAGCTAAAGGGACTTCAGCATTCAGCACAGGGTGGCTGAGTAAGATAAGGCAGTGGTTAAGTTTGATCAGAAAATACAGATCAAAAGGAGGATGTGGCTTTGTATTTTCCTTTGCTCCTAGCAGGCCTCCTGAATCTCCTTCCTAAGAACCTGCTTTTTGGGGAAAGCATGCAATGCCAGTAAGACTTAGCACACTCATCCCCATCCTCATCCACAGAAACTGACCTTGCCTTCCTGCTCAAAGTTTGTCTTTCCACTTGTCACCTCTGTTAGGATCTTCTGCCATCAGTGCATGCTTTCCATGGGTTATTGGTTAGGCCCTGGGGCTTCAGAAAGGAGCCTTGCACTCAAAGGACTCATTTACATAATCCAGGGAACCAACCATGACTAACCAGTGTGATCAGTGCTATGCCCATGCATGTTAGCCTAGTGTGCCTGCCTGAGGATTCAGGGGAGGCTTCCCCTAGATAGTGGACCCCAACAAGAATCAAGTCTGGATAGTTGGACAAGAGCTCTGTCACCTGAGTGAAGGTCTACCTCTAACTGAATAGCTGATGTATAATCTCAGAGCCTGTGATCCAGAATGCCCTGTGATAGCCCCACCTTTTCCCCATCTCCTTGCCCCTTAGGCCAATACCTATTCACAACCCCTTCCCATAGCTACACTGCTATGGCCACACTAAGACTTAGCTTAAGATGGAGGAGTGAGGGAGCTGCCCAAGCCCCTAGAAGGAGGAAGTGGATAAGCACCTTATCCAAAAAGATGGCAGCCTCAAGTCTTATCAAGGGGCAGCAGCTTCTTACCCCGCTACCTCTGGCCAAGTCACAAAGTACCATAGCTGTGTAACCAGATGGATGGAGGGAAGGGATATTTGTAAACTGTGGGCTAGAATGTAGTTTTATAGGCATGTTAGTTCACAGTTACACTATCCCAAGCAGTTGCTCAATGGTACAGGAGATGGGTTGAATATTTGAGAGACACAGTTGTGAGGCTGAAACAATGGACTTGATATTATTGCCCACAGGAAAAGGGAGGAGTCATGACTTTCAACCATTAGCATGTTCCCCCCAGGATAGCCTCATCCCCTTCCTGGCAGTCCTAGAGATTAATGACCCAGGGGCAATAGTCCTTTGCTCTGCCTGCTGCTCAGCAAGTTTCTTTGGGTTCTAGTTTGATAAGATTTCCTGTAGTGGAATTTGAAGGGAAGAGGAAAGAGCTGTCCATTCCTGGCTTAAGAGGTTGTGGGAGAAGAAAGATGGCCAGAATTTTGTGTTCACTGCATGCCTTCTGGCTTCTGGAATGGGTACCACTGCTCTTGCGACTTGGTGCTGCGCCTCTGGCCTGGGCCTTGAACTTGGACCCTGTACACCTCACCTCCTATACCGGCCCCAATGGCAGCCACTTTGGATTTTCAGTGGACTTTCACAAAGACAACCATGGAAGGTGAGCCCTGGGGAGTATGGGTAGAGGGAGAGAGAACACCCCCCCAACACTGCTTCTGTGGGGTTCTAGTTCCTCATTTTTGATAAGCAGTTAAGGATTCTGGGGTTTATTTGGTTTGAGCTTTTGTCAGGAATGCTAGGGAGGGACTAGTTCAGGTGAGGGTGTCAGGGAGGGTACCAGTGGAGAGATGAGCACTGAAACTACGGCAGCACAAAGAAAAGACAAAAGATGATTCTTCATTTTTTCCTTAAGTGACAGTTGTATGATTCACTTAACCTTCATCCCTTCAAAAAGCAGAAAGGTGATGCATGCCTGAAATCCCAGTGGTTCAGGAAGCTGAGGCAGGAAGATTGCAAGTTCACAGCCAGCCTCAGCAACTTGCAATGCCCTAAGCAACTTAGGGAGACCCTGTCTCAAAATATAAAAACGATTGGGGATGTGCCTCAGTGGTTAAGTGCCTCAAGGCTCAATCCCCAGTACCAAAAATAAAGAGAAAAATAAAGCAGAAGCACCATCCTAAAAACATCTCCTCATCCCTGTACAAATTATAGAAAATTGGAAAGAAGAATAGATCACTTGTTGGTATTGATCAAACTTTGGAATCAGATTGCCAGGGTTAGCTAGCCCTAGCTTACTCTCTGTAGCTGTGTGACTTATTGTGGCAGACACTGGGATGCCCACCTTTGCGGACTGGTAATGGCAGATAATCTTCAAGTGACAGCCACTTGGGGGATTTCTTCTGCTGAAGAGAACTACTTCACCTAAGTCAGGTCCCCTTCCCAAGGAGGTTTGCATCCAATCAATGAGAAGCATAAATTTTTTTCCATAAGTGCTTGACTGGGACCATTCTATATATCCCTTATAAGTTTTTGGTGCTGGATATTAAACCCACCGGCACTTTCCCACTGAATTACACATTCTCATTCTTTTTTTTTTCTTTTGTACTGTAGATTGAACTTGGTGCTTTATCAGTAAGCTACATCCCCCCAGCAGTCTTTATTTTTTATCTTGAGACAGGGTCTTATTGTGTTCCCTGAGATGATGTGGAACTTGCCGAGGCTGCCCTTGCAATCCTTCTGGCTCAGCCTCCTGAGTCCCTGGGATTCCAGGTGTGACACAGGGCACCCAGTTTTTCTCATACATTTATTACATTTACTCCTGACAGCATTAATTGGCTAGTGTTATCCCTATTGTTTACATAAGGCAGAAGGGAGATTTAAACCCAGATCTGCTAGGGTCCTTAGCTCTATGGGCCCCCACATCTCACCTTAGCTGCTCTCATTCTTCACCATGAAAATCAGTTCTCAAGAAGGGATCTAGTAACAGTCTAAATAGGCATTCTAGGAAGTATGTGAACCCCTGGTTTATGTTGGGAGTGGGAGGATGGAGACAGTGAACGTTTAGGAGTTCTTTTTCAGTAAGGATATCAAACTCCTGGAGTTCAAATCAAACCAAATGGTCTCAGTCCCAACTCACTGGGTTACTGTAGGCATGGGAATTCCTTCACTGAGAGTCCATTTCACTGTCCATAACGCGAGGAGGTGAGGAGAGATGACCTGGTGCTCCCAGTGCCACAATGCCATTCCAGCACAGCTCCCAGGGCGGGCAACCAGGCAAGATCAGGAATCTGCTCCGCGCTCACCCAGCTTTTCCACACAGAGTGGTCATCGTGGTGGGCGCCCCGAGGAACCTGGGCCCAAGCCAGGAGGAGACTGGCGGCGTGTTCCTGTGCCCCTGGAAAACCGAGGGCGGCCAGTGCACTTCGCTGTCCTTCGATTTCAGTGAGTCCCAGGCATGGAGGGAAACGGAGGGACCAGAGAATTGTGAATGGCCAGGTTCCAGCGCCGCATCCCTCCTTGTGCCCTCCAGGGGATGAGACCCAAAGTATTGGCTCCCAAACTTTCCACACCTTCAAGACCCGGCAAGGACTTGGGGCGTCAGTGGTCAGCTGGAACGACACCATTGTGGTAGGCGCTGCTGACAGGACGCAGGAAGCAGTCGGGTAGAGACACGCGGAGGCGGCCTGAGTCTCTAGCCATTCTCCATTCACCTGTGGTCCTACTCCAGGCCTGCGCCCCCTGGCAACACTGGAACGCCTTAGAAAAGACCCAGGAGGCTGAGAAGACACCCGTAGGTGGCTGCTTCTTGGCCCAACTCCAAAGCGGCGGCCGTGCGGAATACTCGCCGTGTCGGTCCAACATCATGAGAAACGTTTACCAAGCAAGATTTTATAGTAAGCTCCGCCCTGCATTTAGCTCCGCCCACTCGCTGCCTTTCGTCGCGTCCTTAACCTGCCGGCTCCCGCAGCGCCCCACGCCCCACGCAGTCCGCCCCGCCCCTGCCCCGCCCCTTCTGTTCACGGCCCCGCCTTCTCTACCCCTCGGCCCCGCCCCTACACGACCCGGCTCCCTCCCGGCTCCAGGTAGGAGTGCACCCTTCCTCATCCGCCCCTTTTGCCGATCCCTTTTCCTCGCGTCCTCTAGGCGAAGACAAGCGATACTGTGAAGCGGGCTTCAGCTCGGTGGTAACCCAGGCAAGTAGGAGCCAAAGCGGAGTGGGGCGTCCCGGAACTGGGCCCCCTCTCACCTTCACGGCTTCCCTTTCAGGCTGGGGAGCTGGTGCTTGGGGCCCCTGGCGGCTACTTTTTCTTGGGTAAGTGCCCAGTGGTACCAATTCCCTCCTCTCTCGCCTGGGGTCTCCCGTACACTGGGCCACACACACTTGTCCCTCACCTCTTAGGTCTCCTAGCCCGGGCTCCAATTGCCGATATCATCTCGAATTACCGCCCGGGCACCCTTTTGTGGAACGTTCCCACCCAGAGCTTTACCTACGACTCCAGCAAACCAGAGTACTTCGACAGCTATCGTGGTAACTAGCACCTCCCCGCCAGGCTTCCCAAGAGTCACCGTCCACCCCAGCTGTTCAGATTCTGTCCCTGCCTGAGCCTCCATGCCAATCCCAGCTTGCCAGCCCCAGATCAGAAGGGGCGCCCCTCTCTCTGCTTGGCCGCTCCCCCCGCCCCGCCCCGCAGTTTGCCCATTCCGGTGCACCCCACCTCGCCCTTTCCGCCTTGGACTCACAGTGAGGCCTCTGGATGGCTTCAGTTTTCCCTTTTGCACAATGCAGGGTTTGGACTGGGTGGCTTCTGTGTCCCTCCTTCCTTACCCCCGGTTTCTCTCCCATCTTAATGCTTCCTAAAACACTGATGTGTGCTGTTCTCAGGGTACTCAGTAGCCGTGGGGGAGTTCGACGGGGATTTGAGTACTACAGGCAAGAAATCTACTCAATCGGGGGAGGGGCTGGGGAGCCCACGGGGAGGAGCATTTCCCCCGAATCTCCCCTGGGTGCGGAATGGGGGGTAAGGTAGATAGGTTCTGAGGATCTCATTCCCTGGGCTACCCAGAATATGTCTTTGGTGCCCCCACTTGGAGCTGGACCTTGGGAGCGGTGAGTGTCCCCTGCCCCGCCACTCCACATCCTGAAGCCTTGACAGTCTTCTGGCTGACAACTTCCTCGTCCCCCCAAACCCATACCCCCGCCCCCGCCTCAACCTCCTGGTCTTTTCCCCTGGGAGCTGGAGGCTTCCAAGGAAGCAGGAATAATGCGTCCTGTTGCGTTCTACTTGCAGGTGGAAATTTTGGACTCCTACCGCCAGACGCTATATCGGTTGCACGGAGAACAGGTGGGCGCGACGTCCCCTTGGGAGTGGCAGAGGCCCTGGAACTGAAACCCCAGAACATTTAACGGGATGTGCGGGCAGATGTCTAACAGAGGGTGCTGGGTCTGGAGAGGCACGAACAAGGTGCTCCTTATCTTACAGATGGCTTCTTATTTTGGGCACTCGGTGGCCGTCACTGATGTCAACGGGGACGGGTGAGGAGGGGGAAGCCCTACCCTTACCCAGTTGGGTCGCCAATTGCTAGAGGCAGAAGCTAGCCTCCATCTCTTCTTTTCCCAGCCTTCACTCTCCTGTGATTCCTTAGGGAAGCAGGAGAGCGAGGGTGGCTGAAATTTGGCCCACCTATCCGTAGCCCCAGCCCCACTTAATCAGCCATCTGACTCGCAGGAGGCACGACCTGCTGGTGGGCGCTCCCCTGTACATGGAGAGCCGAGCAGACCGCAAGCTGGCGGAGGTGGGACGTGTGTACTTGTTTCTGCAATCCCGAGGCCCCCAGGTGATCGGTGCCCCCAGCCTCCTGCTGACCGGCACACAGCTTTATGGGAGATTTGGCTCCGCTATTGCGCCCCTGGGCGACCTCAACCGAGATGGCTACAATGGTGAGGGAAGAGAGGAACCCGGCTTGCTGTAAGGGGGTTAACAACCACCACCAAAAGCAGGACTTGAGCTGTGAGCAGCAGGAGCCAGGAGAGGCTCAAGCAAGGAGCGACCCTATCCTATATGTAGTTTTAAAACTCAGCTGCTGAGTGAAGAGCAGATAGGAGGATTAAAGGGAATTAGTTGGGATGGGTTTGTCCTAATCCAGGGGAGATGAGCACTGGGACGGCAGAATTTGGCAATAGTGTTAGATGAAGGTGACTTTGTAAATTTCTAGGAATTGGATTATTAGGATTTGATGGGCTATGAGATGGGGGTAAGGGAGAGAGATGAGTTGGATGGGTTGGTGGTACTCTCCACTGCCTGGAATTCAGGCCATGAAACAAGTCTGAAGGACAGAAGAGATCCCCAGCTCTTGAAGGCCTTGGAACCATTAGATTGAAATGTCCAGAGAATCCTTAGGCATGGATTCCCCCACTTCCAGGAGAGTGGACTGAGTGGGAGATAGAATCTTGGGGAGAACGTTTGAGATCTGGAGCCTGTGAGATGAGAAAAGGCCCAGGATAGAACCCTGGGGAGCAAGAGCATTTAGGAAATACCCAGAGAGGTGCTCAGAAGGAAACCGAAAAGGGGTGTCCAGAGAGGTAGGAGGGGAGCCATGAGATCCAGTGAACTAGAAATAGGAAGAGAGTGCTCGAAGCAGGAGGAAGGATAGGACCAGTGGCTCCCCCCCCCCCTGCTGTTGAAAGCTGTCCTTAATGAGACTTCTGAAGTATCCCATGGGCATTAGCAAGAAGGAGATCATTGGCAAGAGTGACAAGAACTGATCCAGGGTAGAGGATGGACAGAAGCCAGAATACCATGGGGCAAGGTGAAGAATCGGAGGCAGACAGTCTAGTCAGTTCTTTCAACCAGTTTGATGTAAGAGGGCAAAAAGAGGGGCTTCTGAAGCAGTGGCTTGGCAGTTATGACGCATGCCTGGCAAGCATGAGGATGCAAGTTTGAACCCCAGCACCGTGTACACAATGAAGTGTCAGAGCAGCAAAGGCCACATGAAAAATTAAATAAAATTGATTCTCTCTCTCTTCCTCTCTCTGTCTTAAAAAAAGAAAGAAAGAAAAACAAAAAGAAAAAGGACGATCATGGAAAGGAGCTAGCGGTCAAGGGAAGATTGTGTCATTTTTGGAAGAATAGGGAGTACGTAAAATGTGGAGGAAAATGGTCTGTGGGGAAACTTAGGGATGAGTCAGAAGAGGCTCCCTGGGATGACTGGGGATGGAGGACACTACCTAGCGTCAGGATCAAGAAGGAGCACCTATTCAAGGGTCATAGGAGGAGAGGGAGAGAAAGTAGGTATGGATTTGTTTGTTTACTTTTTCAACATGATCATTTAATTGCATTAGCTTTGAATTAATGCCAAGAGATGAGAAAAAAAGAACAGACAATTTAGATTCGCCAGCAGCCTATTCTTATAGGTGTGGATTTGTAAAACGACAGTTGGGCTGCTCCTCTTTGTGAAGCAGAGGTGAGATCACCTTCTGAAGGAAGTGAGTGCAGGTAGTTTGTCAGAATGGAGAAGGGGCTGAGCGGAAAACTCTCAAGACTGCTGTGAGGCCTCAAGCTCCCAGTGAAGGCTGGAATTCAGTATGTTAGCCCAAAGGGGAGTCCAAATGGAAAGTGGCAATGAGGAGGGAAGGCTGAGGATCTGACAAGGGACATCAAATGCTCAGGAGGGCAGGCATCAGGAGACAGTGGGGGCCACAGCCTGAGGCCACACTTGAGGTCAGGGTGCTCCTATTTAGATGAATTCTATGTAATTTGATTAGAAAAAGAACAAAGGTACTTAAAAGGAAAACAACTGTACATAACGCATACCAGCATACCATAAGCCAAATCTGAAGACAAAGGCGAGATAGTTTCAACCTGTGTATCAAAGATCTTAATTCTTCACAGGTGCAAAGACTTTTTTTTTTTTTTTTTGCAGTACTGGGTATTGAACCCAGGGTGTTCTACCACTGACCTACATCCCCAGTCCTTATCATTCTTCTTCTTCTTATTATTATTATTAATTTTGAGACAGGGTCTTGCTAAGTTTCTGAGGCTGGCCTCAAAGTTTGTGATCCTTCTGTCTCAGTCTCTTAAGTCACTGGGTTACAGGCATGCGCCACAGCACCTGGCCAAAGAACTTTATAAGATAATAAGATTATTTCATTTTTTTAAAGAGAAAGGGACAGTGAGAGAGAAAGAGAGAATAAATTTATTTAGTTTTTCATGTGGCTTTCATTGCTCCAACATTTTTTTTTCTTTTCTCCAACATTTCTTTGTGTATGTGGTGCTGGGTTCAAAACCACATCCTCAAGCATGCCAGGCAAGTGCTATAACCACCAAGCCACTGCTCCAGCCCTGGTTGTCTTACATTTTCACATGGCCTTAGTTGCTCTAACACTTAGTTGTGTACGTGGTGCTGGGGTTTGAACCCGGGTCCTCGCACTTGCCAGGCAAGCGCTGAAACTGCTGAGCCACCGCTCCAGCCCCTGTCTTATATTTTCAAAGCTGATCTTAAAAATTGTTAGTGTAGACTGAAGCGGTAGCTCAGCAGTTTGAGTGTTTGCCTGGCATGTGCAAAGATCCAAGTTCAGATGGTAGTGCTGGGGTTTGAAGCCAGGTCCTTATGCTGAGCCACTGCTCCAGTCCCCCCCACATCTTTTTTTTTTTTTTAAAGAGAGATAGGGACAGTGAGAGAGAGAGGAAAAAAAAAGAGAATCAGTTTTATTTCATTTTTCATGTGGCTTTCGTTGTTCAGACTTCATTGTGTACATGGTGCTGGGCCACCACTCCAGCCACCAGCCCCCTCTGTCTTAAAAAATATGTATATTAGTGGGCTGGGGTTGTACATAAGTGGTAGAACACTTACCTCACATGCCCAAGGCCTGGGGTTCCATCCTCAGCACTAAAAAAGAAAAAAAAATTGTTATTGATGTGGCTCCAAGCTTGCATGATGAAAGTAGAATAGAAAGTGTAATGGAAAGAAGGGTCCTTAAGAGAAGGAGGACCAGTATTTAATAAGTCTCAGTTACTCAATCTTCTGAGATTCCTTTTGGAAATAATAATGCCAAATTTTCAGGGTGAAATGAAATATTGTCAATATACTTTCCTCAGATAGTAAGAGCTATTACTATTTTAATATCAATCCTACTTGATTGGTCTCTGACCTGCAAAATTGTACATTCCCAGAGGGCAATGCAGCCACCACCATGCCCCAGAGTTTGTACCCTTCTTGTCACTCATGGTCTTCCCACAGAAGAAGCTCAGGAGGGTTTTACAAAGTCCTTGAGGAGACTGAATGACAGACTTTCCCTTTCTGTTACTCCTTCCAGATGTTGCAGTGGCCGCCCCCTATGGGGGTCCTAGTAGCCGGGGCCAAGTGCTGGTGTTCCTCGGTCAGACTGAGGGGCTGGGCTCACGCCCAGCCCAAGTCCTGGACAGCCCTTTCCCCACAGGCTCTGGTTTTGGCTTTTCCCTGCGAGGTGCCATCGACGTCGATGACAATGGATATCCAGGTGCCCCTGGACTGCCTCCAGCTAGACAAGAAAGGCCTTGGGGCATTTGCAGGAAGTTCTGACAGATATAGCTGGGGGCCCCATGACAGATCTGGTGCCCCCCACCCCCGTGGGCTCTGACTCATCTGTATTGCTGGGATCCTGGGGGATGGAGCAGGTCAAGTCTTCAGGGGGAGATGTGTGAGGGCTCTGGGAAGATGACATGAGGACCTTGTGCTCTCTAATTGTCACTCTAACTCCTCCTCCAATGTCTATAGACCTGCTGGTGGGAGCCTATGGGGCCAGCAAGGTGGCTGTGTACAGGTGAGCACTGTTCCAGGTGTGGGTGGGTAAGGCCCACATCATCAGAGGAGGCTGGGCCAGGAAGGGCCACAGTGGCAGGCTTCCCCTGATCCCATCAGAGCTCAGCCGGTGGTGAGGACCACTGTCCAGCTGCTGGTGCAAGACTCACTGAACCCTGCAGTGAAGAACTGTGTTCTGCAGCAGAGCAGCACACCAGTAAGCTGGTGAGTTGCTGGAGGGCAGGGGCCAGGCAGCCCCAGGACCTGTGAGAGGCCCCAGTCCCTGAGCCCACTCATGTCTTTGCAGCTTCAACATCCAGATGTGTGTGGGTGCCACAGGGCACAACATTCCTCAGAAGCTGCGTGAGTGTCATGGAGGGGATTGGAAGAAAGTTGGTCTAGGCTTCCCAGAGTCTGGCCAGAGATTTTGATCTTTCTTGTGCCCTGCCAGATCTGAATGCCGAGCTGCAGCTGGACCGGCAGAAGCCCCGCCAGGGCCGGCGAGTGCTACTGCTGGACTCCCAACAGGCGGGCATCATGCTTAGCCTGGACCTGGGCGGAAGGCACAGCCCCATCTGCTGTACTACCACGGCCTTCCTTCGAGTATGCCCAGGCTAGGGAGCACAGGGCCGGGTGTGCCAAGCTCACCCACCATACCTGTTCATCCATTCCTGGGACTGGGATGGGTGCTGTGGGTCCAGCAATAGTCAGTAGGATATGGTCTCTACTGGCTGGGGAAGGTGGAGTGCTCAAATCTTGACCCCCTTTTAGGACGAGGCAGACTTCCGGGATAAGCTGAGCCCCATTGTGCTTAGCCTCAACGTGTCCCTGCCACCTGAGAAGGAGGGAGTAGCCCCTGCTCTCGTGCTGCATGGAGACACCTATGTCCAGGAGCAGGTGGGTGGGGTAAGCACAGGCAAGGGTGGTACCAGACTCGTGACAGAAAATCAGGGTTAGGGTTAGTATGCAGGTGCAATGTGAGTCTCAAAACCTGATGTCACCTAGTGAAACCCCCAGATCTCAACATCCCCTAAACCCTGAAAGGAACCCATAAACCCTAATATCACCACCAAAACCATACAGTGTCCTAACCCTTGGTATCAACATCACAGCCTTGATAACCTCTTTATGTGGGTCATCTTAAGCCCTGAGCCTGAATCCCAAACCCATTCCTGTCTGCCTAGCCCTGATGCAACCCCCTACCCCCAAACCTCAAGTGCCTCCACCTAACCCCCCCACACACACACTCATGTGTCCTTTCTAGACTCGCATCATCCTGGACTGTGGGGAAGATGACCTGTGTGTGCCCCAGCTTCAGCTCACTGCCATGGCGTGAGGGAACTTCCCACTCTACCTAACCTGCCCCTCTCTGTCCCATGAACCTGCTCCCCATCTGGGTCCTGGCTCCTCCTCCCAAACCCTGGGCCTTGACTGCTTCCCTGGCTTTACCCATTTCCCCCCACAGGATGGGCTCCCCACTCCTAATTGGGGCTGATAACGTGCTGGAGCTACGGATAGACACAGCCAACGAGGGCGAGGGGGCCTATGAGGCAGAGCTGGCCCTGCACCTGCCCTTGGGTGCCCACTATATGCGGGCCCTCAGCAACATCGAGGTGGGTCCCCTACCCTGGGCCATTGCCTGGGAGGTGACTCTTGACTCCCACATGAGAGCGCCCACTTCTCTTTTGCTGTAAATGTTGATTTTTTTTTTTTTTTTTGGTTAAAGAGAGAAAGAGAGAATCAATTTTATTTAGTTTTTCATGTGGCTTTCGTTGCTCCTACACTTTGTCGTGTATGTGGTGCTGGGGTTTGAACCCATGTCCTTGTGCATGCCAGGCAAGCGCTGTAACTGCTAAGCAACATTCCAGCCCCAAAAGATGACTTCTTAAAATATATTTGCAATAAAAATACTTGCCAATGATACAGAATTGAAGACTCTATTAAAATGCCCAGCAAGGCTCAGGAACCAAATGTTAACAGGAGCATCTATTAACTTTTGCTGGGTTTCCTTCCAATCTTCCCCAGCATTGGCAGGTACTTACACGGCTATCCTTGTAGTTTATAACCGTGGTGCTATAGTCTGTGTAATAGACTGTGTTTCTTTAATTTTCAAAATGGAAATTCATTTAAAAACATAATAAAGTGCACAACAATACAGAAAATAGAACGTGGTAGTCCCTGAAATCCCACCATCCCCATCCTGGCACATGAGTCCCATGTGCCAAGGGAACTCAAATGTGCCTGTGCTTCTCTGAAACCCCCTCTGCCTTCTGACTGACCCCCAAAGGGCTTTGAGAGGCTTGTCTGCAACCAGAAGAAGGAGAACGAGACCAAGGTGGTGCTGTGTGAGCTGGGCAACCCCATGAAGAAGAACAGCCGGGTGAGGCCCCTGGGAGTGCAGACAGGAGGGAGGGGGCGCTGGGTGGACTCAGGTGACATGTTCTTGGGTGAGTGACTTTCCCTCTCCAAGTGGGTGTCAGGGTAAAACGGAAATGATGATGGTGACTGGAGCCGGTGGACTGCCCAGAGTGCAGAGGACATCTTGGCAGTGACTTTGGCCTTCCCCATCTCCCAGATAGGAATCACCATGTTGCTGAGTGTGGAGGGCCTGGAAGAGGCTGGAAAATATGTGTCCTTCCAGCTGCAGATGAGGAGGTACTGATCCTGTGCAGAGACCCTTCCTTACAGAAAGGTCTTCAGTGTCTGTTCTTTGCATCTCCCTGTTGGCTTTCCTCCTCAGAGACTTGTTTCTGAGTCTTGGAGGAAATTTTGTCCTCAGGTCTAACTTCAATGTAGCATGCATGCTATTTGTGAAGTTAGCTCTCTGAGCCCTCAAATTCTGGCCTCACCCCAGAGAGTCACTGGACTAGTGTTCCTGACCTGCCTCTTCTCACCCCTCCAGCAAGAACAGCCAGAATCCGAACAGCGAGGTTGTGCTGCTAGATGTGCCAGTCCAGGCGGAGGCCAGAGTGGAGCTGTGGGGGTGAGCAGCCAGGACTGGAAAAGGGAGATGGCGGAAACACTCTTAAGTTCAGGGGAGTGAGTGCTTAGCATGTGTGGGGCTTGGTTTCCATGCACAGCGCCCCAACCAAAAACACAAACAAGTAAATTTAGGGGCCATGGATCAAACTCACTGTGGAGGCTTGGCCACCTACAGGAACTCCTTCCCAGCCTCTCTGGTGGTGGCAGCAGAAGGTGATAGGGAGCACAACAGCTTGGACAGCTGGGCCCCCAAAGTGGAACACACCTATGAGGTACGAGGCCTCTGGGCCACAGGCTAAGGTGAGAGGGGCCGAGGGCTGTGGGTGCTGAACCACCTGCCATCCTGCTGTCCCAACCCCCCAGCTCCATAACAATGGTCCTGGTACTGCAAGTGGCCTCCGCCTCAGCATTCATATCCCTGGCCAGTCCCAACCCTCGGACCTGCTCTACATCCTGGATATACAGCCGCAGGGGGGCCTTCGGTGCTCCTCACAACCCTCTCCCAACCCGCTCAAGGTGAGAGCCATTGGGAGAAAGAGCTGGGGGACTCTGCGGACCAACAACCTGAATACCCTGAGGGTGGGGACAGACCAGGGGGCTGGGGGGACTGAGAGCTTCCTTCCTCCCCAGCTGGACTGGAGGCTGCCCACGCCCAGCCCTGCCCCCACTCAGCTGGCCCATCACCAGCGGGACCGCAGACAGGCATTCCTGCCAGACCGCCAGTATTCTGGAGAGCAGGATCCAGTACTGGTGGTGAGCGCGCCTGCAGCCTTCGCCTGGGTGAAGTGGCCTCTGGAGGGCCCCCGTTGGTCCCATTGAGCACTCCAAGGGAACGTGAAAGATGATGCCACGCTGGGGTCTGGGGTGGGCTGAGGAGCACTTGGAGTTAAGCTTCCCAGTACATGAAAGAAAGTTCTGGGTTTTGCTGCAGGAGGGCCCGTCCCTTCCAGCCTTGAACCTGCACTTCGGGGCTATGGGCGAACTGCATGTAGAGATGCCCTCCGAAGCTCCAACCAACCGAGGCCCTTCCCCGGAAGGCTCGAGCTCCCCGACCCTCCTAACCTCTCTGTGTTGGTTCCTTGGGGTAGGGGTAAGGGGATAAGGGTCGGGAGGGGCTGGGGACTTATGACACGTCCCTTCAGAGCTGCGAGTCGGCGCCCTGTACCGTGGTGCAGTGTGAGCTGCAGGAGATGGCGCGCGGGCAAAGGGCCATGGTCACCGTGTTGGCCCTGCTGTCGCTGCCCAACCTCCGCCAGGTGGGGCTGGAAGCGGGTGGGCGGGGCTTGTGGAGGCGGGGCCGGGCTTTGCTGGGGGGGCGGGGAAAGGGAGAGGGCAAGGTTTACCCGGGGGCTGGGAGTGCGAGGGTGGGATTAAGCCAGGGGCTGTATACCGGGCGAGGACTTGGTCTCCTGCCACCCCTAGGCTTCCTGTGGCTTGTGCAAGTGGCTTTTATCCCCCCACCCCACCCCGCCCTCTGTAGAGGCCGCTGGATCAGTTTGTGCTGCAGTCGCACGCTTGGTTCAACGCCTCTTCCCTGCCCTACGCAGTGCCAGCACGCAGCCTGCCCAGCGGGGAAGCCCTGGTGAGCGGGCGTGGGCGGGGGGCACGCAGAGATGTGGCCTGCAGGATCCATGTGTTTCTTTGTCGTGTCCAGACAGCATGGGGGCCGGGTCTCCCTGGAGACGAGGGGTGGTACAGGGAGGTGATGGCTTGCCTGGGGGTCATAGGCCCCAGGTGCGAATCTTTTCAGAGGTGGGTGTCAAAGGTCTGAGGAGACACCAGGTTTGTCCCCAGGTGCAGACACAGCTGCTTCGGGCTCTGGAGGAGAGGGCCCTTCCCATCTGGTGGGTGCTGGTAGGCGCTCTGGGTGGCCTGCTGCTACTCACCCTTCTGGTCCTGGCCATGTGGAAGGTGAGTCGTGAAGGTCGGTGGAGTCCCCAAGCGGGACAAACCAGGAAACAGAGAGACAAAACCTGTCGCATACATCTACATCCTTACTATTAGATTGTGGCTCTCCAAGGACCTCTTCCAGGGCATGTGCCCCTGGAAGGGGTGGCAAGTGAAACCTAAGGCCTTTAGCCCCTTTACCCCTTCAAGGAAGAATCGCAGGGGTGAGTAGCCTTCTGGAATTCCCTGCGGCTGTGGGTGGGGTTCACTTCCTCCAGCTCTGTCCTTCCCTAAGTGAGGTGAGAGACCCAGGATTGGTCCACCCTGTGCTCCTTCCTGCTTAGGAGGTCCTGGAGGATCACTCTGCTCCTGGAGAACAGTGCCCAAGCTCTGGGAAGACAGCACTTTTAGGGAAATTATATTAGACCTATAATAATCACATATATATCATCATTTGCTTGTCATGTAGGGACAAACTTCAATATTTAAGAAAAAATCAGAACTGCATGCAGAGGTACAACCTGTAATCCTAGTGACTCAGGAGGCTGAGGCAGGAGGATCCCATGTTTAAGGCCAGCCTCAGCAACTTACTGAGACCCTGTGTTAAAAAGAAAATTTATAAAAAAGGCTGGAGGGGGGCTGGAGTGGTGGCTCGGTGGTTACAGCGCTTGCCCAGCATGCACGAGTACACAGGTTCAAACTCCAGCACCCACGTACACAACTAAGTGTCAGAGCAATGAAGGCCATGTGAAAAACTCAATAAAAAATTGATTCTCTCTCTCACTGTCCTTAAAAAAAAAAAAAAGGCTGGAGGTGTGGCTTAATGGTAGATCACTTACTGAGCATGCCTGAATCCCTGGGTTAGATCCTCAGTACCCCAAAAGAAAAAAAAAAAAGCTGGATGTGGTGGCACACACCTGCAACCCCAGCCACTCAGGAGGCTGAGACAGGAGGATTGCAAGTTCAAAGCCAGGCTCAGCAACTTAGCAAAGCCCTAAACAACTTAGCAAGACCCTGTCTCAAAATAAAATATAAAAAGGGCTGGGGATGTGAATCAGAGGTTAAGCATCCGTGGGTTCAATCCTTGTTACAAAGAGAGAGAGAGAGAGAGAGAGAGAAAAGAAAAGAAAAAATCAGGGGAGAAAAACAACAAAAATTCTTTTTTTCTAAATACCCAACAATTTGTTGCCTGCATTTTCTCTAAAGAGGGAAAGGCCTCCAGCTGTGTGCAGCAGGGGCTCGGTGCTGGTCCGGAGAGAGTGTCTGTGATTGCTGGTGCCTAACACACTTACGGACACTTTGAGGCCTAAGGATCATTTCTATATCCTGACCCCAACCCCTGTGCGCCCCCAGGTTGGCTTCTTCAAACGGAATCGGCCACCCCTGGAAGAAGATGAAGAGGAGTGAAGGCAGCCGGCACTGTTCCAGCAGGAAGGCTGGGTGCGGTGCTTTGCCCCCCATCTCCAATAAGTTGCACCCTAGCTCTGACCTCTGTGGGGTGGAGCTGTTCCCTGGTGGCCTTTTGGTATCCCTCTGCTCCCAACAGAGCTGGGACACCGTTTCATGCTGCCTAATAAATACACTGATCCCCCAAACCCAGTGTGCTGCCTCTTCTTGGGGTCAGAGGAGGAGAGAGGGACTGAAGAGCTATTTGGAGTGGGGTCCAGAGCTGGCAGAAGTCAGGGCAGAGAGAGTCTCCGCCAGGGTAAATGCTGCACATTACTGTGAAGGGGTAGAGAGTGGGGGTGGCAAGGCCTCCAGGCAAGACTGGAGGAGGGTAAAGGTGTCTACAGGTGCATGGGGCGTGGGGGTTGAGAGTGCCAGAGAAGGAAGGCTGCGGCCTTCCTTTTTTTTTTTTTTTTTTTTTTTTAAGAGAGAAGGACAGAGAGAGAGAGAGAAAGAATCAACTTTCATTGAATTTTTCACACGCCTTCGTTGCTCAGACACTTAGTTGTGTACGTGGTTACAGAGGTTTGAAAACGTGTACTTGTGCATGCTGGGCAAGCGCCAGCCCCAGATTTTTTTTTTTTTTAAGAGAGAGAGACAATCAACTTTATTTTTTTCATTTGGCCTTTCTTTTCTTTTTAGAAAGAGAGAGAGAGAGAGAATCAATTTTCATTTAGTTTTTCATGTGGCTTTTGTTGCTCCAACACTTCATTGTGTACATGGTGCTGGGGTTCGAATTCGCGCACTTGTGCATGCCAGGCAAGCACTGTAACCGCTGAGCCACCACTCCAGACCCTGGTGAGCAGATTTAAACTGTATATTTTTCGTGATTTTTGGAGGGATCAAACTAAAATGGTCTG
>PVKS010007404.1:51888-73237 GCA_004027875.1 Aplodontia rufa
ATGAAAAACTAAATAAAATTGATTCTTTCTCCCTCTCTCTCTCTTAAAAAAAAAAAAAAAAGTCTTTAAAGTTGTTTTCAGACAGAGGAGGGCACAAGGAGGCTGACAAAGCTCTCAGCCAGAAGAGGGCAGTGTCACACAAGAGAAGGGACAACATGTGTTGGACCCACCCCCCTAACCCTACCAATATCACCTGGCTGCTGGTCCTTCTTCCCCACCGATTAGAAGGGTCTTCTGTTAGGAAAGGGGGTGAAGAATGGAAGAAAACTCTCCCACGATTCACGTGTTCCATAAATATTTATTGAGCACTCACCTTGGGCCTTAGACTATTCTAGTTCTAGGATAAAGTGGTGAACAAAGCAAAGTCCTTGCTCTCTTGGAACTTGCATCCAAGTGGAGAAAATAATAAATCAAGAACTAAATACAGCAGGGGTTGGGGATTTAGCTCAGTGGCAGAGCGCTTGCCTAGCATGCTCAAGGCCCCGAGTTCGGTCCTCAGCCCTAAAAAAGAAATAAATAAATACAGCTAGCTAGGCACAGTGCCCAAACCTGTAATCCCAGCCACTTGGGAGCCTGAGGTAGGAGCAGCTCAAGTTCAAAGCCAGCCTCAGCAAATTAGCAAGACCCTGTCTCAAAAAAAAAAAAAAGTCTGGGGATATAGCTCAGTGGTAGAGCACCCTTGGGTTGAATCCCCAGTACTACCAAAGGAAAAAGAGAGAGAGGGAGAGGGGGGGAGAGAGAGAGAGAGAGAAACACATGGTCAATGGTGGTCAGTGCCATGAATGAAAATAAAGGGAAGGAGGTGGTGCTAGGACACATGTGCGTGTAGAGAGGCAGCGGCCCTCTGCAGGAGGATGGTCAGGAAGGGGTCTTTGATGAGGCAAACAGAGAGGGATGAGTGAAGCATGCTGAGACATGGGGACAGAATGTCCCGGCAGAAAGAGCAACCAGTGAAAAGGCCCTGAGGTGGGAGCAGATTTTGTGTGTTCAAACAAAAGCAAGGAGGTCCCTGAGACTGGAGGCAGCTGTGTGAAAGAACAGGAGACAAGGTCAGAGAGGGAGGGAAGGGCAGGCCAGCAGGCACACCTGTGGCCATGGGTTGAACTCTGAACTTGGTGCTAAGTGGTCGGGAAAGCCACTGATGAACAGATGTACCTCACAAGAGCTGCCAGTATTCGACTTTGCCAAAGCAGTAATTGTAAATTCTAAGAAGGATAATTTGACATCCATGCCTGGCAAGTTCCAGGACAGGTTTCTAGTTGGGTGACTGTGAACACTTGAGAAAATAATAAGCTGCCAGGGTACAGTGGCGCACACCTGTAATCCCAGCAACTCAGGAGGCTGAGGCAGGAGGATCGCAAGTTCAAAGGCAGCCTCAGCAACTTGGTGAGGTCCTGAGCAACTTAGCAAGAGCTTGTCTCAAAACAAACAAACAAACAAACAAACAAAAAGGCTGGGGTGTGACTCAGTGGTTGAGTGCCCCTGCATTCAATCCCTAGTTCAAAAAAAAAAGAGTAAGCCAGGATCAGGATCATTGAACAGCAGCCAATTCCTCTTTCCTCGCTGCAATTGGATGGCCCCAGATAATGTAGCATGATCTAGCAAAGCATTTGGAATTACTTCTTATAGACAGACAGAAATGTGAGCTGGATCACAGAGATGTAGATTTAGACCTGAACAATTTTGACGAAGCTAAAGGAGATCAGTATGATGGTGTCTCAAAGCTCCACGGTGGCCCTGGGTTGCCAGGCATTGTCCTGAGTGCCCTGCATGCAGGCAGAGGAAGCCAATTTTCACCCTGCAGATGGCTGCTGGCTAGGGCCAGGGGAAGGGGGGCACCAATACAATGGGTGACTGAAGTAGATTCAAGGCAGCCTTGACAGATTGTAAAGTTGGGTTGAAACCAACAAGATGAAATTCACCGAGGATGAGTGCAGTATCCTGTGTTTTGGTTCCCAAAAAAAAAAAAAAAAAAAGGTTACATAAGAATAGGACTGGGAATCTGGTTAGATGGAAATTTCTGTTGAAAGAAACAGAGTTAGTGGTGCACACCTCTGACACCAGTGACTCAGGAGGCTGAGGGAAGAGGATCGCAAGTTCAAGGGCAGCCTCAGCAAATTAGCAAGACCCTGTCTCAAAATTCTCAAAATTTGAAAAAAAATAAAAGGCTGGGGATCTAGCTCAGAGTGAGGAAAAAGAGGAAGAGGAGGAGAAAGCCTAACCAGAGGGGGAAGCCTGCTGTCCTCTGGGGAGTAAGGTCTTTGCCCCAGGGGTATCTTCCGGGGCACCATGTTGTGCTTAAGAGAAGGTGACAAGCCAGAGAGAACCAAGAAAGGGTTACAGTGTCAAGTTGGATGAGAATTTGATCATGAGGAGCATTGAGGCGTTGGCCACTGGAAATAATGAAATGGAAAGAAGGGAGGAAAGGTTGGCTAGGGCTGAGGAAGAAGGGAAAGGTCCAGGCTCTGTGTCACCAATAGGTGATTCTCAGTGGGAGAGAAAAGCTGCTTCCCCCTCTGGAAGAACTTTCCAGCTATGGTGTCTGCCCTGGAATGGGTCTTACCACTTAAGGGAAGGTGAGCCCCCTCCTCACCTTAGGCCAACCACAGAGCCATTTATTGCACCTGTTCCACTTGTGCTAGACTCTTTGCATCATTATCTTGTTTAATCCTTACAAGAATCCTATCAGGTAGATAAGATTATTAAAATTCCCATGGTAAACAATGACTGAGGACCATAATGTAAATTAACTTGCGGGTGGCTAACAAGAGGCAGGCTAGACAGCCCCCATGCCTGCCTGAGTCCAAGAGAACGCGACCTGCCTAACCTGTGTGGGTGTCCACGAGGAGAGAAGCGACAGGGAATTCTTACACATTTTTGATAGGCTCAGGACCTTTGAAACCATGCCCGCAGTTTTGCACCAAGTTTCAGGGGCTCTCTAACCCCACGATTCCCTTTAATTGGGCTCTAACCGCTACGCTCCCTTACAGCTCAGACCCTGGGAGGACTGTGTGGGCGGCAGGCGGGCCGTGCTGGGGGTGGCGGGCGGAGCCGGGCCGCGAGGGGGCGGTGCCCGGAGGCTCGCGACGCGGGAGCGGCCTGCAGGGGGCGCTAGTGGCAGCGCCGGGAGGAGACAATCGCGCTGAGCCGGCGCCGCAGCCGGAGCGGGAGCCCAGGCGGCGCGGAGCGGCGCAGAGCTGGGGCTGAGCGGGGCCGGCAGAGACGCGCCGGGCGGTAGCTATGGACCGCTAGGGCCAGGCCGAGCCCCGCGATGCCACCGCCGAGTGGCCCCAGCGTCCTCGCGCGGCTGCTGCCGCTGCTGGGGCTGCTGCTCGGCGGCGCCTCCCGGGCTCCCGGCAAGTCGCCGCCAGAGCCCCCCAGCCCGCAGGGTGAGTCTCTGTCGCGAGGGGCAGCGATCGCGGGCCTGCGCCCCTGATCAGGCCCCGACCCTCTTCGCCGTGCTCGAGAACTGGGGTGCATTCTGTTCCCTGGATTCGGGTGGGGGGAGCTAGGAGACCTGGCGTCGGTGCTTCTGGGGGGAAGTGGTGGGTGGGGGAGAGACTGTCCGAGCGGGGGTCTTGGGGAGACCCAACGCGGAGGGCGGGGGTCCCCAGGCTTGGCGCCGCCGCCCCCTCCCGACTTGTTTTTCTCCCTCCTGGTCCTCGAGGCGCTGCTGCCTGAGCCATTGTCTACCGAAGACACCCGCCCAGGGGCGGGTTGGGGCGGGCGCGGGCTCCGCAGCCCCCCGCGGGTTCCTCGCTCTGGACCCGGGCTGGGTGGGGGCGCAGGCATTGGCTGCCACCTTGGGCCTGGACGGGGGCTGGGGGCCTAGAGCTGGGCTCGAAGGGGGGAGGGGAGAAGGGGGAGTGGGTGAGGCTGTGGGCGGGATTGAATGCTCGAATGGGGTTCTTCGCCCAGGGAACCTGACAGCTTACAGCCGGCCCCCCAGGTTTAGAATTTGGGGTGCACAAAATAAGCTCTGATTATCCCATGATGGAGGAGCAGCTGCAGTTGGGGGATTCTGAGAAAAGGGGTACATTGTGATTCCCAACTCAAGGCGCATGGCTGGGCTGTTGTTGCGGAGCCATGCTGAGTGCCAGCTGGGAGGGCAGGTGCCTGGGTCCCCACCCAGGCGGCCTCCTGCCACTCCTGTCCTCTTCCCGCTCCCAGATCACCCCCTCCTCACATCACCTCTCCTTCCCAGTGGAAGAGACCCTCCTAGGCCTCACCCAGCCAAGGTGGGTGTGTGAGGTGGGGGTGGGGCCGGCTCCTGCCGCAGAAGAGACCAGGACTCCACACCGATGATGATGATGCCGGAGTGCCCGGGCCTCCACTCACTCCAGCCCTGAGCCCACCTCCTAGCCTCCTGGGCCACCACCCCATACTGCTCTCCCCTCCCGGTCTTTGGACCCCATCCCTGCCTGAAACTGTTTTCTGCTCCTTAATCTACCTGCCCCCATCCTCAAGGAACTGGCAGGAAAGGCAGGGTGGGGGGGTCTGGTTGAGGGAAGTGGGATCCGGAACAAGGGAGAAGGCCGGATTTCCTCCTGGAAAGAGGCAGGGCTGACGCTAGGAGCCAGGTACTGTGTGGGATGTCAGGCTTTGAGGAATGGGGAAGAATCTCCCTCTGCCTCAGTCTCCCCTGCTCTCCAGGGAGGTGAGCAGGCTTTGCAAGGTAGGAGGAGGTCCTAGCTTCTTAGGAAATCCCTCTCTCAAGGCCCTGCACCCCAGGGAAGAGGGCCCAGGGAACTGGCTGAAGTAGAGCCAGGTTAGGGGACCCTCAGGCAGCTGGCTGGGAGCCCAGGTTGAGGGAAGGGAATCTGCTCTGCACCTGCCCCACCCCCAGCTTGGCACTGATGTCTCCTTCAGGCCTTACCTGCCCACCTCTATTTCGTGTCCCCAGCCCCCTCCCCTGTTCTGCGGCAAGGGCTCTTGAGCCCAAGGCATTCCTTCAAGTGAACATTTTTAAGACTCCTGGGTCTCCTCTTCCCAGCTGCTCTGTCCAGCTGCTCCTTGCCAGGGTAGAGCTGGGGAGTAGCCAGGCCCTTCTAACTTCTCAAAATTCCTACTGTGTGTTGTGGGAGCCCACATCCAGAATGGGCTGAGCGTGTGCCCCACCCGCCAGGCCTGGGCTCTGGCCTGGGAGGGGAGAAGGAGGTGGGCTCTGGGGAACAGCTGGATGGGATGCCACCAGCAGGCGTGGCCCTGGCCCTGGATTGGAAGCCTGAGATAAAACACCTGTCACTGTTGAGTGTCAGGCTCTGTGTGCAAGGCCTTCCTGAAGGGAAGTAGGGTAGATGGACAATGGATCCAAGAGGCTTCCTGGGAATTCATGGGAAAACTGAGGCCTCATCACCTAAAGGAGTTCAGGAGACCTGCAGGCCAGCCTGGCCTGGCTCATCTGGGACTAGGGACAGAGGCAGCCCTGGAAACCAGAAGACTTGGGCTTCCCATCCCAGTCCCCTGTCTAGTTTTCCTAGAGTCTGGTGGGCCCTCCAGATTGCCTTCCCCTTGCCAGGGCCCCAGCTCCCTGCCTGGTCTCCTGGGGGAATGAGGGCGTTGCCATGGTGACTGTCACTGACCAGCTATAGCCATGAAGAGGAGGGGTCAGAAGATACTTGTTCAGGCCTAGGGTTTAGGGTGTGTCCCTAAATTTGACGGGAAACAGGCTTGTGCAAAGAATTCTGAGAAGAGGAGGAATGATGGGAATTGAGCGTCTCCTCAGTTTTTCTTTTTTCTTGAGAACTCAAATGCAGACCCAGCTTCCATCCTCCCTTTCAAACTGCTGAATCTTGACCTCTCCCCTCTCTGCCTGCAGGCTTCTGCTCCTTGTATTCATCCTTTCTCAGCCCTGTTTTCCCTCTCCTCTCTTCTGACACTGGTCAAATGGCTAAGAATTTATGTCCCAGAGGTGACTACCAGATTTGGATCCCAGATTTCTCAAATGTAGCCCTAGTATCCAAACTCTCTGAGTCTCAGTTTATCTGTAAGATGGGAGTGAGGGCATGTCTTAACAAATCTAACACATCATTGATGAAAGATGCACCGTTATTTCATACGCTAGTAAGATTGGAAAAAAAAGGTGCTGGGCACAGTGGCACACACCTGTAACCCCAGCATTTTCGGAGGCTGAGGCAGGAGGATTGCAAGTTCCAGGCCTACTGGGTAACTCAGCAAGACGATATCTCAAAATAAAAACCCAAAAGGACAGGAGATACAGCTCAATGGTAGAGCACCCATGGGTTCAATCCCCATAGCACAAGCATACAAAGAATGCTGTCAATTTTAATTATGACATCATCAATCATAGCTATCACAGATAAAGCTTGAGTGCAGAAATGTTAAGATGTGAAAGCCCGCATGGGTTAGACTGGATGAGATATAGTTATAACCACCTGCCTCTCAGGCTGCACTTAGGCGTGGTGATAGCATTTCATACATGGTGGTTGGGGCTCAGGGCACTGCTCGCCTGAATGTTTGGTGAAGCCCTGGGTTCCATCCCCAGCACTGCAAAAGTAAATAAATACTGGCTTTCATTATAATACTCTTTCTGGGATCAACCCATAAATCTCTCCCCCAATAACCCTTTCCTTTGGTCTTGGGACTCCCCCCAGTTCTCATCCTCCCTCCTTGTCCCTTACTTCCTTCACCCCATTTTTCCCACAGAGATCCTGATCAAGGTGCAGGTGTATGTGAGTGGGGAGCTGGTGCCCCTCGCCCGAGCCTCAGTGGATGTGTTTGGGAACCGGACCTTGCTGGCGGCTGGCACCACAGACTCAGAGGGCGTGGCCACACTACCCCTCAGTTACCGCTTGGGAACCTGGGTGCTGGTCACTGCTGCCCGCCCTGGCTTCCTCACCAACTCTGTGCCCTGGCGTGTTGACAAGCTGCCCTGTGAGTGGAGGGGCAGGTGGAGCGGGGGGCAGCAGCTGATCCTCCATCAGCCCCTTCCCAAAATAGTCTTTGGGGGTGGAGGGGACAGGCTTTCCAGCAGCTGCACCCTGGGCCAGGGTATGCAGAGGGGGCTGAGGGAGGATGAATCCACTTGGATTCCAGGGGTGCCTGGAAGGAGGTGCGCTTTTTCTGGAGCTGACAGACCACCCCTCTTGCAGTGTATGCGTCCGTCAGCCTCTACCTGCTCCCTGAGCGGCCAGCTACCCTCATCCTCTATGAGGACCTTGTGCACATACTCCTAGGCTCTCCTGGTAAGCCCCCATCCTTCTATCCCCCATGCCAGCACCACTTCATTCCCTCTGTAGAAACCTCTGCTTCTTCACATATTATTAGCTGGGTGCCCTTGGGCAAGTCACTTAACCTCTCTGAGACATACCTAGTTCATGTGTAAGATGTGGAAGCATAATATCTACAATATCAAGTTGAGATAAGGATTAAATAGCATCAAATGTGCTGGGCGTGGTGGTGCATATCTGTAATCCCAGTGACTCCAGAGGCTGAGGCAGGAGGATAGCAAGTTCAAGGCCAGCCTCAGCAAGTTAGTGAGACCCTGTCTCAAAATAAAAAGGGATTGGGGATGTAACTTAATAGCAGGGCACTCTTGGCTTCAATCCCCAGTACCAAATAAAAAAATAAAACATCAAGTATGCAAAACAAAAATAGGTGTTCAAAAAATGTTTATAGTTTGTTGGGGCTTTCTATTCTTTCTCTACTCCTACCTCCCCGCCACCTTTATGTTCACGCTATTTGTTGCACCTACGGGGTGCCTGGCTATGTTAGGAGGCCATGAGAGGGTCCTTCCACAGGTATTGAACACCTATCAAGTGCAAGGCCTGGAGCTATCCTGCAGAGGTCCTTGTCCACCCACAGGCTTTCAGGCTCACTCAGCTAAATACTTCAGCACCTGTGCTGTGCCAGGCATGGTGGCTGGTGCAGGGGCACGATGGTAAGGAAGAACAGACCCATTCCCTGCCTTGCCAAGTGACAGACGAGTAGGCAGGCAGACAAACACCATTATAAATCTCGGAGTAGCCGCAGATCTAGCAGGGCAGTGGAGACGGAGCAGCTGCGTTCAGTGTTGAGATTCCCTGACCTGCACAGAATCAAGCGGGCCAGAGCACTTGATGGAGGAGGCAGTGGGATTCTGGGCTCAGGAGTGGAAGGCAACGAGAGACGGTTGCTGAGAGTAAGGAGGCCTGGCAGAGTCATCAGGGTGACGGGGCAGAAGGGACGGTGAGGGTTTGGGGAAGGCTCTGGCCTGGCACACAGAGGGGAGACTGCATCTGGCCAACACGCAATAGCCGCAGTGGGTTTTGGACTGAGAGAAGCCCCTCCCCATTAAAATCCTTAGCTTGTGCCCTTGTTAGCAAATGACTTTGCTGTCTTCATCACTCGGATCCCCCGGCAGAGGCTTCTCAATGCCCCCAGCTTACAGCTCTCCCACAGTGCTTTCCGCTTTCAGCAGAAGCCCAGGCCCCTTCACAGTGCTGGCACTGCCCTCCAGGACAGGCAGCCACTGCCTCAGGTGCAGGGCCTTCCTCCTGCCAGTCCTCCTGGAACCTTTTCCCACTTTCCTGGCTGAGTCTCACTTGTCCTGCAAGACTCCGGTCAGTGCTGGGCTGGCCAGGCTCTCCCAGCATTTAATAGGGAGGCAGGATGGAGTGGCGGTGAGGGTGGGCCCTGGCACTGGAGCCAGGGCATCAATCTGGGCACATGGATGGTGACTTTGAGCAAGTTACTGAACTTTGGCCTCCATTTCTGTATCTATAAAATGGAATTGATAAAAAAGGTACTTACTACAGGGGCTGATATGCTAAATACAGGGGTTACTATAATACCCTGCTTAGAACAGTGCCCAGTATATTCTAAAGCTTAATAAATGTTCTCTATGACCACACCGTATTGGAATTCTGTTTATGTCTAACCCTTCACCCCAACACACACCCACCCTAGGCTGTCCAATGAAGTAGCCACTACCTGTGTCTATTTAAAATTGAAATAAATCCTTAAATCCTTAAACGTTTAAAATAAATTCACTGTCTCAGTCACACTAACCACATTTCAAATGCTTAATGTTGTGTGTGTCTCGTGGGTACAGCAACGGACAGAACTGCCATCACAGCAAGAAGTTCCAACAGCACCCTAAAGGACAGTACCACACTAGACTGTGGCCCTGAAGGCAGAGGAGCTTGCCATATTCATCTTTGCACCCCAGGACCTGACCCAGTGCCTGCCACACAGGAGACATTACTAGTTGATTGAGGACCTATGCCTCCTCATTTTCTAGGTTTTGAGGGTCTCGCAGTCAGGATTGGAGGATTCAGGTCCACATCCCTTCCAGGTTAACATTCTATGACTGCACAGTTCTCTCCAAGTCATCACCATCCCCACTCCACCCCCGGCCTTCCCAATTGGCCTAGCCTTATGGACTCCTTAAATACTTGCATTTTGCTCTGGTCCCCGGCCAGGCCACTGCAGTCCCTCTCTCCATCCAGGAGCCCGATCCCAGCCCTGGGTGCAGTTCCAGCGCAGGGCTGCCCGCCTGCCTGTCAGCTCCACCTACAGCCAGCTCTGGGCATCGCTCACACCTGCCAGCACCCAACAGGAAATGCGGGCTTTCCCTGCCTTCCTGGGCACCGAGGCCTCCAGCTCAGGTATGCCAGGTGCCTGGTATAGCAGGGATTCCCTTCACTCCCCAGGAGTTAGCCCTCAGACCTGTGTCCTCCTTCCTCAGGCAATGGTTCCTGGCTGGAGCTGATGCCCCTGGCTGCTGTGAGTGTGCACCTGCTGACGGGCAATGGGACAGAGGTGCCACTCTCGGGTCCCATTCACCTGTCCCTGCCAGTGCCCTCAGAGCCTCGTGCCCTTACTGTGGGCACCAGCATACCAGCTTGGAGGTTTGACCCCAAGAGTGGTAAGTGTCTCAGGGAGCTTCAGGTTCTGGATTTTGGGGAAGAAAAGAAAGACTTGGTGGAAGGGTGGGTTGACATTGAGTTTGATGAGACCCTTGCCTCTCCCAGGACTGTGGGTACGCAATGGCACTGGTGTGATCAGGAAGGAAGGCCGCCAGCTCTACTGGACGTTCGTCTCCCCTCAACTGGGGTACTGGGTGGCTGCTATGGCCTCCCCCACGACTGGTGAGAGTGGTAGGGCATCGGGGCAGGTGACAGTGTTGGAAGGGAAGGATGGGAGAGCGGACACCTTGCAAAAGGCAGAAAGGGCATCCACACTTGAATATTAAGCCCTTGTCTGGCGCAGGGCTGGTCACTATCACGTCGGGCATCCAGGACATTGGCACCTACCACACCATCTTCCTGCTCACTATCCTGGCAGCCCTGGCCCTGCTGGTGCTCATTCTGCTGTGTCTGCTCATCTACTACTGCCGGTGAGTGTATGGGGACCCCTGCCTTCTTTTATCTGAGGCCTGCCCTGGTCTTCTGCTGGGCACGGGGTCATCAGACAATTCTGATCCTCACAGTGGTGGCAAGAAAGAACTGCACGGTGGGTGCAAAGACTGGCAGCTTAAGAGAAGTGGGGGACAAGTGGTAGGACCTGCAGGCCAGAGCCCTTCAGAGTTAATCTGTAGCTGCTCCTACCAGCGCAGCTCTCACATCCAGGGGACCCCAGGCAAGACAGCCCCTAGTTGGCCTAGTTACCCTTCCAGGTACTCAGGATGGACAGTTTTCCCCACGGGAATCCAAGTAGACCACAGCTGCTGGATGGCCTCCCACCAGACCCTTAATCCTCTCCACAAACCTCCCCAGACCCTCCCATGGGCCCCCATCTCTCCTGAACGCCCCAGGATGCTCTCCAGCCCTCCACCTATCCTCAGTCCTTAGTCTGCAATGGCAGGGTTCAGGAAGCCACTCTGACCCTCACCCTCGGCCTTTCCTGAGAGTCCCCGACTCCCTCCTTTCCAGGAGGCGCTGCTTGAAGCCAAGGCAACAGCACCGCAAACTGCAGCTCTCAGGACCCTCTGACGGCAACAAACGAGACCAGGCCACCTCGATGTCCCAGCTGCACCTTATCTGTGGAGGACCCCTGGAGCCCGCCTCGTCGGGGGACCCCGAGGCCCCGCCTCCAGGCCCCCTGCACTCCGCCTTCTCTAGCTCCCGGGACTTGGCCGCCTCCCGTGACGACTTCTTCCGTGCCAAGCCGCGCTCGGCCAGCCGTCCGGCCGCCGAGCCTCCCGGTGCCCGCGGGGGTGAGAGCAGCGGGCTCAAGGGCGCCCGCTCCGTCGAGGGGCCCGGCGGACTGGAGCCCGGCCTGGAGGAGTACCGGAGGGGGCCCTCGGGGGCCGCCGCCTTCCTGCACGAGCCGCCCTCGCCGCCGCCGCCCTTCGACCACTACCTGGGCCACAAGGGGGCGGCCGAGAGCAAGACCCCCGACTTCCTACTGTCGCAGTCGGTGGACCAGTTGGCTCGGCCGCCGTCGCTCAGCCAGGCCGGGCAGCTCATCTTCTGCGGCTCCATCGACCACCTCAAGGACAATGTCTACCGCAACGTCATGCCCACCCTGGTCATCCCCGCACACTACGTGCGCCTCGGCGGCGAGGCGGGCGCCGCGGGGGTGGGTGACGAGCCCGCCCCGCCCGAGGGTTCGGCCCCCGGCCCTGCGCGCCCTTTTCCGCAGCCCGACCCCCAGCGCCCGCTGATGCAGGGCCACTCGGGCGCGGGGGGCGAGGGCGGCGGTGGCGGCGGCGGCGGCGAGGGCTGGGGGGGCGGGCGCTCGGCGCCCGTCAGCGGCTCGGTCACTATCCCGGTGCTGTTCAACGAGTCCACTATGGCGCAGCTCAACGGGGAGCTGCAGGCGCTGACCGAGAAGAAGCTGCTGGAACTGGGCGTGAAGCCTCACCCGCGCGCCTGGTTCGTGTCCCTGGATGGGCGCTCCAACTCACAGGTGCGCCACTCCTACATCGACCTGCAGGCGGGAGGCGGGGGCCGCAGCACCGACGCCAGCCTGGACTCGGGCGTCGACGTGCACGAAGCGCGGCCCGCGCGCCGGCGACCCCCGCGGGAGGAGCGGGAGCGCGCCCCGCCGGCTGCCCCGCCGCCGCCGCCCGCGCCCCCGCGCCTGGCGCTCAGCGAGGACACGGAGCCGAGCAGCAGCGAGAGCCGCACTGGCCTCTGCTCCCCGGAGGACAACTCGCTGACGCCGCTGCTGGACGAGGTGGCGGCGCCCGAGGGCCGCGCGGCCACGGTGCCCCGCGGTCGGGGCCGCAGCCGCGGGGACAGTTCCCGCAGCAGCGTCAGCGAGCTGCGGCGCGACTCGCTCACCAGCCCGGAGGACGAGCTGGGGGCGGAAGTGGGCGACGAAGCGGGCGACAAGAAGAGCCCCTGGCAGCGGCGGGAGGAGCGGCCGCTTATGGTGTTCAACGTCAAGTAGCGCCGCCTCCGGGCCTGCCCCCGCCCCTCCCGTCCCGCCCTGTCCCCAGGCTGCGCGCCCCGGGGAGCTGCGGCGGCGCTGGCCCTTAGCCAGGAAGGGTGCCCGGGGTCTGCGGAGCTGTCTGTGGTATGTGCGGGGTTATGTCTTGGGAAGGGAGCCCGGGTCTGCCTCGAGCCGAGGGAGCGGGAAGGGTCCGGCCCCCCGCTGGGAGGGGCTGGGGAGGAGGGCTGGGGGGAGCAGTGCCTGGGTAAACGTGGGTGTACATAGAAAGCAGAGAGCAGGAGGGGCGGCCCCGCCTTGGCTGCTAGTGTGAGGGCTGGGAAGGGAGGGGCATTCTCTGTGGACCCCTGGGTGGGGAGGGGGTGCTGCTTGCTGACTAGCCTCTGGGCTACCATGTCACAGGGCTGGTAGCTGAGGCAGCCCTGGGGACAGGGGTTGATGTGATGGGACCGCTGTGGGCAAAAACAAATATAAAATTGGTGAGGTTAAGGCCTTGCGTGTTTTTTTATGGGGTGGGGGAATGTTGGCACTGGAGGAGGGCCCTTGCTCAGGTGTCCCCTGGGGAGAGCAGGCAGGATAGCCAAATCAGACACTGTTAAGAAAGTGTACAAACTTTATTGGAGTGCACACACACTTACATACACACAAAAGCACACACACCTGTGGATAGGGGAGAGCACCAGGCCTCAGAGTCCACAGAAACTGGGGGAGGGGATGGCAGTTTATAACTGGCTTTCGCCACAGCCCCTTTCTGACAAGAAGGCTTTAGATTGAGGCGGCCCCACCTCCCACCGTGATAAGACTGAGAAAGGGAGGTCAGGGAATTTGGAGGGAAGAGATGCTGGGAAGGCCTGAGCTGTGGGAACCCTCTGAGGGGGGTCTCAAGGGCTGTGACAGTCTCCAATCCTCAGCCTCTCCTCACAGCAGCTGTCTTGGGGCTGGGCCCCTCAAAGGGGCATCCCAGCGTGGGGTATCCCAGCGCAGTGTGTCCTTGCGCAAACACTTGGTTCCCTTGGCCCCACAGCGGAAGCCAAGGGGACAACAGTGACGCCCATCAGTACAGCAGACGCCCTGGATGGTCAGAAGTAGGGTGAGAATTGTACAAAGCAGGACCCTGCCCTCACCCATAACCAGCCCCAGGGTTGGGGGCAGCACTGACCTGGCTAAAGGGACAGCAGGCCCAGCCACCTTGTTTATCTCGGCAGCAGGTTTGATTATCATGGCAGAAGTGCCCAGCTCCACACTCCACGTCCCTCACACCCACAGTGGGGCTGAGGACCAGGCGGGCAGCAGGGTAGGCAGAAACCACTTCCTTCTCACAGGATCGGGCTTTCACATTGCAGGTGTACCCTGCTGGGCAGCAGTGCTGGTGATCCTCACAGCACACGGCCTGGGGTGACAGAATGGCATCACATTGCTGCTCCCGCACTACACTCAGCACTCTCATCCCATAGCAGGCACATGGGGACTCACATGGGGCAACTGGCAACAGGCCCAGCCCCCACTCAGGCTTGGGCAGCAGGTCTGCCCCACAGGACAGCTGGTGTGCTGGTCACAGCCGATGTCTCTCGATTGAGGCAGAGAAGTCTGGTGGGTAGGAACCTTCTTCAGTCCAGCTACTATCTTGTTCCCCCACTGACACTGTCCCTCGGCCGTACATGTATAGCCCTGGGGGCAGCAGTGCTGGTGGTCTGAGCAGCAAACCGCCTGGTATGGGAAGAAAAGGGTGTTCTAGGGAGTAACTCTGCAGGGCCCACCTCTCCTGCTCATAGCTCCTCCCGCTGGAGAAGAACCACAGAGCTGGGCACCACCGTGGGCTAGGCAGAGTGTAGAAGAGAAAGGAACAGGATTGTGGTCACCCACCTGCCCAGGTCACGATGCAATCCCCCCAGTGCTATCCCCCTACCCATGTACCTCCGGGACAGGACAGCAGCCCCACTCCCCAGAAAGAAGTCTGCAGCAGGTATTGGAGGGGGGACAGCTGGTGGAATTATCACAGGGGACATCAGTCTTCAAGGCTGGTGGGTCTGGCCGTCTCAAACGGGCAAGAACTTTCTCCTTCCAGGGCACCTGGAGAGTCCCCTGTTCACAGGTCCCCTTCTCTGTGTAACACTTAAAGCCTGCTGGGCAGCAGTGTATATGGTCTTCACAGCATACAGCCTAAGGTGGACAGAGAAGGGTCAGTGGGCACAGAAGCCTAGCCATCTGCTCAATCCAGCCTACCCACTGCTCCTGGTACCTGTGCGAAAGGGCAGCAGCCCCAAGCCCCTGACTGGAGGCGGCAGCAGGTATAGCCATCTGGACAGCTCACCTCCATGTCGCACTTCACCTCCTGCACTGTGAGGTAGGCAGAGGACAGATCAGCAGTGGCTCTGGGGACCCTAAGAGTGCCCATACTTTGCAGGCTCCATAGCTGGAACCAGATGCTGAAGATGGAGTGTACAGTTTATGCCAACCCATAATGATCCTAAGGCAAGGCCAGTGTGGAGGAAAGGGGGCTGCAGTTGCCTGGTCCCTCCATGTGGCCATCAGTACCCACCCCCAACATCTGTCCCTGGAACCCTAGGTGGAGATCCCTTCTCATGGTGCAGGTGGAATGGGGTCTACGGTTTGCCTCTAGTACCTGCGTGTGCTGGCATCTTGGTCAGGAGGTCTGTAGCATTCTCTTTGGAAAGGCACTTACTCTGGATCAGGTCACACACTGTGTCCTGGGGGCAGCAGTGCAAGTGGTCGGAGCAGCAGATGGCCTGGGTGGGGACAGGGGTGAGTCTTAAGACGTCCAGTCTCCTGGGTGAGCCACAAGGGCAGTAAGGCGCCCTGGAGCCCCTGTAGGACATTGTCCAGGCCAGGTGGCTGTGGCCACACAGCCAAGCTGGCTCCAGCCCCTCACTCACATTGGGCATTGGACAGCAGCCATACTTCCCACTGGGCAGCTCACAGCAGGTAGAATCATCGGGGCATTGGGACTGTGCATCAGGGCACACAATAGAGTTGGGCGAAGCCACTGAAAGAAGAGCAAAGTACGAGGGGTTAGTCAGGAGGAAAGGGAACTTATTCCCAGCCAGAGTCAGATGAAGCCTCCCCTCCAACCCCAGTCTGATGCTCTCCCACATCCTCACCTGCCCCCTTAGTTCTTCGTGCAGGGATCTTCTTTGCCAGGGGGTAGGTGCCTGTGGGTGTGATGCAGCGAGTATGAACCAGGTCACAGGATGCCCCATGGGGACAGCAGTGCACCCTGTCTTCACAGCAAGAAGCCTGAGAAGAGATGGTCCTAAATCCATCTTTGTCCCCAACCCCAGCCCCTAGCTCTGCCCCCGCCATCTTCCATTCACTTCCGTCTCCCCAAACCTGTACCTGTGGGATGGGGCAGCATCCCCAGGAGCCATCAAGCATGATGCAACACGTGGAGGAGTCGGGGCACTCGAATTGACTACCAGGGCACTGGACAGCACCCAAGAGGTTGTTATCTGTGGACGGGATGATCCAGAATTCTACCAATCCAGTTGGTGAAGGTTTTTCCCTCATCACTCAAGGAGCTGGTAGCACCAGGGCCTGGAGGCCCAGCTACAGGGGCCTAGGGATTGGCACTGGGATCTCCCAGGATCCCCTAACCTGCTCCCCAGACAAACTAGTCCCTGTTATCTTTCTGAGGCAGGGCATCTACTATAAGTTAGTTGGCATTAAATTAGCCCAGTGGGCCCCCCAAAACCACAATGCTGGGAGTTCTGCATTTTTCCTGTCCTTCCTAGAGCTCCCCCTTTGCCCAGGGCATGGGTTTGCTTAGTACAGATGCCACACAAATAAGGACATAAGGGCAGGGATCAGGGCCACCCAGCTGGCTGGGCTCTTGGGCACACCAGGAGCATGCTGCCCACCCACTTCCCCTCCACCAGCACCCCTTTCACACCTGGTCTTCGGAAGCAGGATTGCCCATCAGCAGTACAGTGGAAGCCCCGGGGGCAGCAGTGGTGTCCATCCCCACAGGACACGGCCTATGGGACAGAGAGAAGCTTGCATGGGTGAGGTCCTTTACCTGGGGGCAGGAAGGTACAGGAAAAGGTGGATGCAGATCTAACCCCCCCACCTGAAGCCAAACACACACTCACCTCAGGGAAGGGGCAGCAACTGGAAGTCCCTGAGATGGTGAGGAGGCAGGAGTAGCCAGCAGGGCAGTGGGCATGGGTCTGGCAGGTGCTGCCCAGATGCCTGCTCAGTGTTGTAGGTAGTTTTTCCTGGGAAGAGCAGAGAGGTTGAACCAAAGGACCCGTGTCTGGCCTCCTTCTCCAGCCAATCCAAGATTGCTCTTGGGAAAATCCAGGCTACCAGCTTTTGCTTGGGTTAAAGGACACTCACGGGAACAGGGCTGCAGCAGCTGTAACTGGCTCCTCCTGGGTCCAGGCAGCAAGCCACAGGACAAAGCTGACCATCTGGGCACTGTGTTCCAGCCACCAGCCCTGCCATGAAGGCGACCCAGCTCACCAGGATCCACATGGTCTGCCTGCAAAATCCCAGAGTGTTTGGCATCCAGCTTAATTATACCAATGTCATCCTCAATGCTGAGGCCACTCATTCACCTGGCCCCAAGCCACGGTCCAACCCTGGGACTTGCTGAGCTTCCCCAACAACTCCCTGTTCAGGCAGGCAGGCAGAAAGATGTGGCTTGAGAGCTTCCTCTATGTGTCCTGTGCATGTGTCACACACGCACCAGCATGTGCACACCATGAGCATGAATGCTGATATGAGCAGATGTATGGATCTGTCCCCACCCATAGCTGAGTCTCTGAGGGTAAATGTGTTGATGTAGGCATACGAGAGTCAGGAAGGTGTGTGGTTTTTGTGGTTCTGTCCCCTTCCTATGATAAGTCAGGGCTCCCCTTCTGCAGCCAGCCCTCCAGATGTCTCCTTGCCTAAGACTTGCTCCCACCTGCCCCAAGTTAAGGCCTCAGAGGGTGGAACATTCACATGATCATATGGGAAACCACAGGGTTGAGAAAGTTCTTAAAAGGAACTATGGTGGCCATGGAGTCTGGACTGCCTTCCCAGAAGCCAGTCACCACCTGCCCATAATTGTCCCCTCTCCACACAGGGAAGGGGATATAGAGGCTGAGTCAGCCTTTGAGACAACTGTGTTTGAGGCCCCCCAACACACCCTCACCCCCACCCTGGAAGCAAAACTCAGTTGCATATGTCAAGACTTTGCCTACCCGCTGGGCTGCCCATCTGAATCAACAGGAGGAACTGAGCCTTCAGCCTCTGAGGCAATAGCCTCTCACTTCCCTAACAAGTCTTCCCTCAGCTCAGCTGGCTCAGCCAGCTCCATGAGGCAACCAAGTATTGTTATCCTGCCTGGGGGACCAAAAATGGCTATGTCCCATGACCCTCTAGGGTGCCAGTTATAACTATCCTTATTTCTTTGCAACAACCATCCAAAGTAGTCATTATTACCTTCACTTTTCATTTCTTTTCTTTCTTTTGGGTGCCAGGGATTGAACCCAAGGGTGCTTAACCACTGAGCCACACCCCGAACCATATATATATCTATTTTTTTTTTTAAATCTTAAGACTGGGTCTCGATAAGTTGCTAAAATTGGCTTTGAACTTGTGATCTTCCTGCCTCAGCTTTCCCAGTTGCTAGGATTACAGGCATGGGCCACTCCGTTGAGCTATTACCTTCAGTTTTCAAAGGAGGAAATTGAAACTCAGAGATGTCACGGTAACATGTCATGTATCAAGTCATGGTAATAACAGGCTTGGATGGCTTCAGCGCATATGGGACATGGGTTCATATCACAAGTGGCACCCTGACACTGCTTAGGAATGAAGGACTAAGGTCAAAGCAGAGCCAGAGGGACAAAAGTGTTTCTTGGGCAAGTGAACAGGCAGGACAGAAATGGTTGGGGGTGGGGGTTACAGGAACGGTCTGGAAATCACAATTGGGTCCTAGTTCTAGTATTGCATCAATGGATTGTGCAGGCCTCAGAAGTTGCTCCCTGTTTGTGTGCTTCAATTCCCATGTCCGTGTGCACAGGGAACAGGGGTGTGGCAGCAAATCCCATCAAGTCACTCAAATCCTCACCTGGCTTTCTTCAAGTGCACCCTCCCCTAACTCAACATCTGCAAGAAGCCATCTTTGGGCCGAATCAGAATGAGGAAGACTAGTCCTTTCACCCTCTCCTCGCTCCACAGCTCTCAGGCAAAGCATATAGACAGTTCCACCTGCTCTTCGGATCCAGTCTCAACCCCCCACAGGCTGTCACTATGCGCTGGCTTAGTCTGGAAAGAATGCCTATCTGCAGAGCTGAATGTAGCACCCTGGTGATTGATCTGTATTTTCCTTTCTTTTTCTACGGAGGCGAGAGAATATAGTGTATTTCTTTTAACAATACACACACACAAACGCACATGCCACACAGAACTGGGGGCCGTGGGGGGGAGGCCTCCCCTCAGGATTCCAGCGAAGGCCTCTCTCACACCCACCCCACACAACCACAACAGCCAGAGGACAGGCGCCTCATCAAACCCCTAGCTCCGTGATCTTCCACTAGGTGGCACCCCCCAACCTCAAGTGCCAAAAGGACAGAAATTTCCCAAAAGGTGGGCAAACTCGGCTTTTAAAGGGGTAGGTAAAAGTGGGGGGAGAGGCGGAAGTTGGCTCGTTCCTCGCCCCCCCCCAGAGGAAGCAAGGCAGAAGGAACCCAGGAGTTCAGTCCCCACTCCCACGTCCAGTCCCTCGCAGCTCTGGGATCAAGGGTGGGCTTATCCGCCTCTCCAAGCCCCCGTAGAGGATCGCCCACCACCATCAGAAGGGAAAAGAGCTGGTACCTGCCTTAAGAAGGGTTGGAGCTGGCCCAAAGTGGGGATGCTCCTTGCTTTGGGGGAAAGGGCTGCAGCTGCTCGGCATGTTGGGGAGGGAAAGAGTCCCCTTCTAATGGGGATCTCTGCAATTACTGCTTATTTCCCCCTCCCGCAAGAAAACTCCCTGCAGCGCATCAGAAACCCCCCAAAGAGTTTCTATGAGCGGGCATACTCTTGACTCTGAGCTGAGATTCCAGAGGAATCCCAAACACACTGGTCCCTAGCCAGGCCTCCGGGCGAGCAGGTGAGAGGTCTGCGCCGCCGCCCTCCTACCTGCGTCCGGGTCGGCGCTCGCTGGTAGCAGCAGCAGGTCGGCTCACTGACTACGGCCCCTGTCGTGGCCCGCCCAGCTCAGTTTCCATTGGCCAGGGGTGCGGGCTGCCTCGTTCCCATTGGCTATCTCTCGACGTAGAGGCGGTGCCATCCTGGAATGCTGTGTTTCTTTTTTACTCTTCACTCTCCTCCCCCTTTCCTCTCTCCTCACACCAGATTTCTAGGGATCATGTGATTAGAGAATCATATGACACAGAGCCGCCGCCGCTGGGCAGCCCCTGCTAGCTTCACCGTCCGTCCTCGTTCTGCAGGCTTGTGGGAGAGTTTATGCTAGAGATGGAGGTCTCGTGTCTGGGGACATTGACGGCCAAAAGGGCTGTCCCTGAAGGGTTAACAGCGTGTCTGCTTCTGGATTGGGGACACTTGTTCATTTCTATTCTATTCAACGAACTTTGATTAAATGCTAGGTAGCCCAGCGACGAAGGAAGTTGAGGGACAATTGTGAGGACAGAAATAAACAGCACTCAGGCACTGCTTAAGAGAGAGCGCTGCCTGATCGCGGGAAAGAAGAGATTTAAGTCCACCTTGGGTGCACATCCAGCTGAGTCTGGAAGGATTTTAAGTGGCAGGTGGAGTTTAGGAGAAGTGGCTAGAAGCGGATGAGGGGTTGTTGGAAAGAGACTAGGAAACCAGATGTGTAGGGCAACCCTGGGCAGGATTTGAATGCCATGTTCAAGACAAGGGGATTGAGGAGCTGTGGGTGCCTGTCACAAAACTGGGCTGGGAGTGGGGACTGTCGAAATGGCTTCCTAGTTTTAGTTGGTCCTTTGCCTTCTAGGAATTGATGTGGTGGGTGAGGGGAGAGAATTTACCAGGCAGAACAGATTCGCCTGGACCAGAGCCTGACTGTTGAGTGCCAAAGGGCCTGGGCCAGGCAGAGATGGGTGATGGGAGATGGGCCAGAAGGGAGGAGAGGCCCGAAGAAAGCCTGGTGCTGGGCCTTGGGAAAAGGGCAGTGTTTGCTTTAGCAAGTGGATGGAAAACTCTGCAGGCTGTGCAGAGCTTGAACTGAGAGCCAGACTGGGGAAGGGGACAAATGGCCAAATCAGGTGTGGTGGGAAGGAATGGCAGAGTTGTGGAATTGTGCGGCCAGTTTCTTATCTGGGAACTACAAGGGCCCAGAAAGTGGATAAGACTCCTGCTGAGAATCTAGGATAGTTCTGTACCTTCATGACAGATGCGTTCAGATTTCCCTTCCTATGTATCCCAAAGCAGGGAATATATCTTCTGCTTCTACTGAAACACACACACACACAATTTTCATGAAACAGTAGGAGGTAAATCAGTAAATGAACCTACTAATTACAACTACATAGAACCAGAAAAAAATACATGCAGAAAAACAGAGCCCTAAAGTGATGGAAACAATCTTCAAGAGTCTTCAAAGCAGTGATTCTCAAACAGGACAGTCTTGCCCACCAGGGACGTTTAGCAGTGTCTGGAAACATTCTGGGTTCTCACAACTTGGAAGTGGGGGATATTGGCAACTGGTGATGCAGAGGCCAAGGATCCTGCCAAATATCCTACAACCCCTCCAAACAAAGAATCAGCCTGTCCAGCGGGGCCAACAGTGCTGAGGCTGAGAAGTCTTGCTCTGGAGGAGTGCAAACTTTCTCCTGGAGAGAGCCAGTTTTCCTCAGTCTCCCTTCTTATTTATTTATTTATTTCTCTCTTTCAGTACCAAGATTGAACCCTGGGCTTTAATACATGTTAGGCAAGTGCTCTACCACTGAACTATGTCCTCAGCCTTTTTTTTCCCTTTTCTTTCTTTCTTTCTTTCTTTTTTTTTTTTTTTTTTTTTTTTTTTTTTTTTTTTTTTTTT
>PVKS010007405.1:0-36318 GCA_004027875.1 Aplodontia rufa
TGAAAGTGGTCAATGGTCAGGGTTTTTAGAGGTAGAGGGAAGATGATGGTATCTGTCATGGCCTCTGGTGGAAGGTAGGGACCAGACCTAGCTCCACAGCAGCAATAGCAAAGTGGCAGGAGAACTGACTCCTAAGGACAAGCAGAGGTAGAGACACCTCACCTATGAGCATGGCACTGACCTGGGGAGGCACCAGGGAGGAGCTGCTTGAGTGGTGCATTGCGCTTCAGGCATTTCAGCAGTGGAGGCAGAGCAAGGGGTGCAGAGCCTTGCACCCTGAAGAAGTTGGGCCTCCTGGAAACCTGTGTGGACAGTCAGCTGGTACCCTTGCATAGTCCCTGCCCACAGTGCCAGTGGCTTTTTGCTGCTCTTGCCCTTTGCCACTGCTCATTGACTTGGGGGTGGAAACCCGATCCAGGGATGAAAATTCAGTCTGACATGTGGCTTAGGATGTTCTGGAAGAGGCTTTGGTCAAGAAAAGATGAATAATATCAGCCATGCTAGCAAGGTCCCCCTGTTTGGTGGGTATAGGAACTGTGGGGTGGTGATGTGGGAGCTGGAACTGGTAGCCACATTTGGCCCTATGAAAGAAACATAGGCAGAGGCTAGTAGGAGAGAACATTCCTTCTATTTCCAGATGGTCAGATCTAGAGTAGCACTCCTGGCCTCTTTCTGACCCTCACCCTCTTCTTTTGAGGGAAGGGGAAGTAGTGTGACAACTGGAGTCTACTCTTCACTCTGCCATGCAGTCATGGGTAAGCTAAAGCCCCTGCCTCTGCCATTGCTTCATTTTAACTCAAGGATTAAATATCAAGAAACCCTCTTTGTAGTAACTTAAGTCACATTCTGCAAACAGCTTTATCCATAAGAAGGATATTTTAATCGACATCTGTGCCTGATCCTTGGATCTATCTCTCAACCAGTTCTAAATCTGACTGAAAAAATAAGTGACAATTTACTGATTTCCAAGGTCCAACATTGGTACATGCTCCGAGGACCTTGGAAAGGAGATAACGTATAGTTTTGGGGATTGAAATAACTAACTCAGCCTCGTCTGGCAGCTCTCATCATTAAGGATTAACAACTAGAGGCCATGTCGCATTTTCACTGAGCATTCTGCAGTGACCTTTATTTTACTGTGTGGCTAGGTTTTGCAGCTGTGGAGTTGACTTCTAATAGGCCTGGACTTCCAAGTGGCTTTAATGTGTTTGATAAGTGAGCCACATGGGGAAATGATCTTGGTTCACTATAGATCGTGGAAGCTTTGTCTACAGGCAAGAGGATATTTTTATATAGGCATGTGGGGGTTCTATACAGACAGGGCTGTTTATGAGGGGGCTGCTGCTTGGGCCCTTGAAGATGCCCAGCTGGGTACAGCTGACTTTGAACAAGGCTGCACCTTGTCTTGGTATTGCATTTAAGACTTAATGCAATTTAAGATTTAATCAACAAAAGAGTATCTTTAAGGCCCAGTGAAGGCTTTCCTTGAAACAGGAAGAGTCCTTGCAACATTTCTTTTTTGTTTTTGTTTTTTTGGTTTTTTTTGGCCATTCATACTGTGCTTTTCATCAGTTTAAGATAGTGAAGATACACTGCAAACTCACTAGTGTGTATGCAAGTTGTGTAGATGTGAATTGCTAATGCCAGACCTAAGAAATTTGTTGTTGAACTGTCTGCCTCAAATTCCATTGACTGTTCTGAAGGGCAAGAAGGATGTGGTTGTGGGAGTGGGTGGGGTGGGGTGCTCTTTGCCTGAACAATGAGTCCTCCACCCCTGTCCCACTAGGTGATCTCAGGTAGGCTTTATTTTGTGCCTTACTTTGGTTTTCTCCAAAAGCAGAATTGAGACATGGACTAGCCTGGGTACAAGTAAAGTGGTTTGGTTTGGTTTTGCTTTGCTTTTGAGAATACCCCAGGAAACTGAAGTGAGAAGATAGGGCGAGAGAGAAGGGGAAGGAGGGAAAGAAATAAAAGTAGTGTTATGGGGCTTGGAATTGAGTAGATTACACTCTCTCTGAAACATGGGAATCTGGGCCTTTCGTCCAATGACTCTTGCTCCCCGTGTTTTGAGAGTAGTCTCTTTGCTCTTTGGACTTCTGAGGGCTTGGAGAGAGTAGTGAAGCAGAGAAGGCTGGGAAAGATATTTAGGAGAGATGCTGGCCACAAGCTGGAACTGTTGCTCTTTCACACTAAAATCAAATGGACTGAGGCAGGATGTAGCCTGAATCCCCAGAAATTCTGCTATAATTTGTTAGTTATATAAATTCTTACCATGACTTTCGATTTTTCAGACCCATTAAATAGTAGCAGATTTTAGGAATAAACAAATGCCAAAAGTCCTTATTATGCAGAGACTGTGCCATCAAAAAAAAAAACAACAAAAAACTAAAGTAGAAAATTATCTCTATGAAATGATTTCACATCTTAAATGTTAAAAAGGTTTTGGCTTGGAATTCTCAGTTTCTGGAAATCAATTTAACTCAGGAAATCAACAAGGAATAAGAGTAGTCAGAGAAATGCATTTCAAACTACTATCAGAACAGGAGCAAGGGAAAAAATAAAATAAGGGAAGGATTAAGCTATAATAGAAGAGAGGTTTCCTTAGGAGAGATGTTGCAATCCAGAGACCAAACTAGAAGTTACAAAATAGGAAATTAGATATTTAAAAGCACATGTAGAAGTGAAAACGGGAGAGAGCTCTGTGTAATTGCTGTTAAACAGGGCTTTAGAAAAGAGGGAAACATTTCAGTGTTGCTAAATTGGAAATAGTGACTGGGGTTCAACAAGGTAAGAATAGCAATGTCCTAGTGCAAAAACTGGATTGACTTCTGAAAAGATGCCAGAACGCTATTGAAAAAATGCTCCCTGAGAGCTGTAGATACAGGTTCCATTGAAAAGGCAATAGAAAGCCATCCTTATAGATTGGGACAGCTATATCAGGGGATTATGGAAATTTTGAAGGGCAAATAGTAGAAAGAGGGATGATCTGGAGGCTCTGAGCCTCTGGAGCTGAGCTTGCCTGCTCTGGCTGCATTGCCTCTAGCTCTGGTCGAGGAAGGCCTGTGGAAGGCTCAGCAGAGACATGTGAGCAAGAGAGAGAGGCATTGTGGCTGCTAAGCTGCAGCCTGGCTGTGTCTGCAGGTCCCCGTTGGGCAGCCCCATTCCTATAGCTCCTGCTCCCTTCATCTAGGGTTAGTAATAGCTTCCCTCCTGGATGCTTCCCTGTAGTGGATGACAACCCATTGAGCAGCTACTGAAAAATCCAAAGTTTGCCCAGGCATTTAGAACCCTCCTACATGAGCCTAAGGCTGAGAAGAATTAAAAATCTAGGGGGATTAATTATGGATTTTAAATTCTTTGGACTTTGAGTTTAAAAAAGCAAGAGAACTAATTGTGCCGTTTTTCATTGTCGTTGTTGTGGTTGTTGTTGTTATTAATTTTTGCAGTGCTGGGTATGGAATCCAGGGCCTCACACATTCTAGGAAAGAGCTCTATGTGGAGCTACATCTCCTGCCCACGGTTCATTTTTTGATGCCTTTTCCATCCACATATATTGGTCCATCCTGGGGCCTGGTTTATTCTGTTCCTTTCTTAAGTTCAGTATAAATTGAGAAAAAAAAATACAGAAGTTAGGCAGATGAAAGTAAAAAATATCGACACCCCTCTTTTAACTGAGAATGTCATTTAGAGAACACACATTTTGACCGGGTGCAATGGCGCACACCTTTAATCCCAGAAACTTGGGAGGCTGAGGCAGGAGAATTGCAAGTTCAAAGACAGCCTTAGCAACTTAATTACCGGTACCCTCTCTGTGAGCTGGACTAATATTCATTTTGCTTTTGGTGTGTGGAAGCTGACAGTATAATTCCTGAATATTTCCCAATGCTTTAGTGTCGTTTAAAGACTGATCTCTCTGGGCACCTACTACTCTGGCTGATCCCTCAGTCAGAGGCTGACCAGTATGCAAGAGGAGAGAGAGCTATACAAAACATCAAAGGGAGGCCAGGATCAAAGGCAGTGGTGTTAGGGTTATTCCATTGGTGGCTGGGATTGGAGGTGGTAGGTTAGAGCTCACATGCAGGCCTCTTTAAATTAAAGATCTCCAGGGTTTACCACCTAGATAAATGTGAGGTAAATTCTGATGATATGATATTTATATAAATGTAACAGTTTTTATTTCACAATAGTGGTAGTGAAATATTATGTTTGTAGGATTCCCAGAGCAAATCAGTGCAGCGTTAAAGTGAAATAAGGTGTATTTCCTATCACTGAGATGCAATATATTACAATATGCTAGGATTCAATGAAATAATTAAAAGCTATTTATGTGTATGACTTATTGATATTATTAAATTAATTGTATTGTATACACTCATTATTATGGAAATTTTCCAGTAATATACAACTTATAGATAGCCAAATTCTTCTTTTATTTCCAATTTCTCTTGAGAAAATCAGAAATTAACACCTATGAAGGTAATTATTAGATAAAGAAACACTGGTGTGTTTGGCTCACTAAGGAGCCATCTGAGTTAACCACCTTCAAATCTCTTAGTTTTTTTTTTTTTAAGAGAGGACAGTGAGAGAGAGAGAGAGAAAGACAGAATTGATCTTATTTAGTTTTTCATTTGGCTTCCGTTTCTCCAACACTTCATTGCGTATGTGGTGCTGGAGTTTGAACCCGTGTACTTGCGCATGCCAGGCATGCATAACTGCTGAACCACTGCTCCACCCTCTCTTAGTCTTCATAATAAATCTTATTATGGTTCTTTTATCCATCTCTAGTAAGATGCAAAAACACTTTAGAACTCAGGTTTGCTTCTATCATGGGTCAGGTCCATGCTCATATCATGGGTCATATCATTAATAAGGAGGTCTCTTCTCAATCTAGACTTTTCTTCCAAATGGCATTTGTATCATTCTATTCCTTATTGAAACTTTGTGCATCTTACCTCCTTCCTTAACCCTGGAGATCCATAAAGGATCTAACATCACTACTTTGTACCTAATGGTTCTATAAATTAGACATTTCACTCAGTATGAAAATGACTTCATCCGCATGATTTTTAACATGTAACATAACATATATCTAATGAATCCTTGTGGAATAAAGGAACTTATTTCTGGAACTTCTACCCATTAACATTTTTATTGCAATGAATGTATTAAGAAGTCCAGAGGATACAGCTTATTGAAAACTTATCAGCAGTCAAGTTATCTCAAACTGCTAAATAATCTATGGATCACATCAATAATATTTTGGCATTTTAAAAAGGGTTCCAAATTTAGGGAAAAATCTATACTTGTTTTTTAGTGTAGATACATAATATAAAACAAAGAGTAGTTTAATTGGTGAGGATTTCACTTTGGTAACCAAGTAAGCTTTTTAGTCTTTAAAAGTTGACAATAATATAATAGAGCATTGGGTATATGAAAAACTACTTGGAAGATCTTGTCTGGTTTACAAAATGAAAAGCTGATGAGTTTACTAAAATAATTGTAATTCATCTTAGAGAAAAAAACCCGAGCATGAATACACATATTTGTTATGATTAGTTTTTTAACTTCCACTCTTCTTCAAATTGAGTTAATTTCTAAGCATCTGTCTTCAAGTTTACTAATCTTTTCTCCTGTCATTTCTAATCTGTTTTCAACCATTGAGTGAATATTTCATTTCAGAATTGTAATTTAAAATCCTAGAACTTGTTTTATTTTTATAGGTTCCACTTTTTTTCTGTTGACTATCTGTTTATTTATTATGACCATATCTTCTTTAAATCCTTGAACCTGTTTACAGCAGCTATTTTAAAATCATTGTCTGAAAATTTCAACATCTTAATCCTGTGACAGTCTGTTTTCCCACTTTGATTATGATCCACAGTCTATCTTTGCTTTGTCTGATGGAATTCTTTATTATTATATAGATGGTACATTATAAAGAATCTGGGTTAAGTTGCCTTTCTTTGAAGAATGTTGAGATAGATAATTTTGGGGGGTGGCTCTCCTTGATATTTTTAGACTTGATTTTCAGCTTCGTTAGAGTAGGGGCAGTCAATAAACGTTTCTTTTAATGAGAAACATTCTTGTATATGTGCTGTCAGATATGGCTTCCATTAGTCACATTTGGCTATTAAGCATTTGAAATGAGGTCAATAAGATTGAGGGGATGAATTCTAAATTTTATCTAACTTTAATTTAAATTTAGATTACTATATTTGGTTAATGCTACTGTGTTGGCCTATATAGGTGGAAAGTGATCCTTACTTTATGGTATTTACTCCTAGATCTTTCTGGAGTCTTGGTGAATGTCTGAGGTGAATGTCTCTCCATTCTGACCAGGCTAGAGCTCCAATGTCTCCCAGAATTGTGTTATCACTAATGCTTTTGTTCTACCTTTAAGTCTGTCACCACTTTCGTTGGGCTTTACGAGGTTTGGCCCTGCATTTGTACAACATAGCTCTTGGCCACAGACCTGTGGGTCATCTCCTCATAGAATTATGCCACTGACTTACTATCATTAAGATTGAGAATTTTGACTTTGTGTATTTCATTGCAATTAATGCCCCTAAGGATGGCCAATAACTTGTGATCTTTAGGACTTAATACAGGTTATAATACAGGTGGTGTTTTCCCTCTTGCCTCCCTATTCCCTAAACACTTTTCTTATTCCCTCTCTTATCACATTCCTCCAGTGAGTTATGCACACATCTGTCTCCAGAGCTAGTCTGTGAGCTATTTAGGATCAGGGATTTTGGTTTGTTTTTGTTTTCATTTTTGTGTCTTCAGTACCTAGAACCTGATGGGTACATTGCGATGTTTTATTTATCAAATTATAGAGAGATTGATGGAAGATGGCTGGAACTGAACTCATAGCAGGTCACACAAATCAGCCTCATAAAAGCAAGTGAGGCTCAAGTGAGCTATTGAAGTGAAAGGGGTGATCAGGCAGAAACTGGGAGTCATTCAGGGAGTCCTGTCACATCACTCTACACACATAGTCTCTTGAAAAAGTTTATAAATTGAAGAGGCTTTGCAATTCCTGACTTCATCCCTTATTCTTTTGGGCCTTGGGAGAGCAGATCTTGATGGTAGCAATCGGGAGCGGGAGAGGCTCATGAATGGTTTCTTGTGTTCATGATAAGAGCTGGCAGACTTTGGGTAATCACTGTGTCAGGCATCTGTGAGGTAGGTGTTATTCTTACCTTTGTTTAACAGATAAATGACTGTCTAACTAAAGAAGTTGAGAACTAGAGATGTTTATGAACACTAACACTTGTCAGAGAAGCGTGTAAACCTTTTCTGATGTAACTCCAGAGCCCGAACGCTTACCTTCCTTGTGGTACTAATGCTTTCATATTTATTTTCTTTTATTTATATATTAATTTTTTGAATAGTTATCTTGATGTAAGAAAGAAGGATGAACATAGCCATGTTTATGAGCATTTCCAGCATCGATGTTCTCAGAAAACAACTACTCTGTGCAGGCCTCTCCTCGATAGCAGAGCTAAAAAGATGTGCAATGTAGACCCGTAGTTTAAGAAACTTGCAATCATACTGGACAAATAAAAAATAGAGGTAGAAATTGAAAAATGATAAAAATCACAAATTTTGGCAGAGGCCATATTTAGTAATCTTAATTTAGGGTTCTCTCTACCATTTCATTTCAGCTGTTTTTTTTTTAAATCTAATATTTCTTTAGCTTTTTAACTCTTAGAAACTTCTTTAAGAAGATGCTGTTGTAGCAAATTGTATTTTCCAAAGTGACCACTACAGGCTCTCTCTTCCGCATGTTCTTCTTATAATATAACGTTGAAACTTTGCCCCTGGAGGGATGGGACAAGAGGGTGAAGGAGACAGATGGTTCCCAAAATGTTATTACCTAACGATACTGAATATTGCAAAGCAATTTCCTTCACAGACAGGATCCCATTAATGAATGTGCAGTTTTGTGGTTGCTGTTTTAGCCACATGTTTTTCCTTTGTCGTTATGACATCTCTGCTATGTACGGGTGAGGCCAGCAAAGCTTTAGATTATTCAAAAAGTGTTTATCAAGTGTCCAGCATTCATCAGGCATTTTGCTAGGCACCGGTGATACAACCATGAACAAAATCAACAAGTCTTTGCTCTCATGGCATTTATATAATAGTGGAGGGAGATAAATACACACATACATACATAATATTCAATGTTAGATAGTGATGAATGATACCAGGAAAAATAACCCAGGGTAAGGATGTGATTGGAGTATTCTTTTAAATAGCCTGATCTCAATGGCCTCTCTGAGGAGGAGACATATAAGTAGAGAATTGAATTGAGGAATGGAAAAATCTATGAAAATATCTAGGGAAGCAGAATTCCAGGAAGAGAGAATAAGAGCAAAGACTCAAAAAGGATCACTTGCATTTTTTTCTCCCCAGGGAATTATTATATTAAATATTCTGGAGGAGAGATGCTCTGAGGGTGGGATCTGGGTCCAGTGGCCCTGTTACTATTACACTTTGCCAATGAACACCTCTTCTCAAAGGATGTTACAGGGCTACCTACCCTCAGAAAGGGACCCATAAACAGATCCTGGAGCTGAGGAATTTTCATCATTTGCCACACACACACATACACATATACACACACACATACACACACACAGTAGGACAATTGCAACAAGGGCTTCCTTTTCTTTGGAGTTCTTTGGAATACAGTGGCCAATTTTGGTCGCTAAATAGGTCATGGACTTTCCTATCTCCAGTGTAGGCTTTGCCAAAGGAGTCTTTATAAACTTTTTTTTTTTTTTTTTTTTAGCAATAATAACCTTTTTATTTGAAAATACATGGTGTTATTTTTATGGGTTACTATCCTATCCTTAGCAACAGATAGTCTCCATTGTATTTAATTACCTATTCACTACATCTGTTTGCTGAGATGCCTACTGGGAAACAGTATGAGCATTCTGGAAAGAGCATGGGCTCTCTAAGATCAAATTCATCCACCACTTAATAACCATATGGCCTCAGACAAATGACGACAGTTGAGGTCTCAGCTTACTCAACTGTAAAATGGCTATAGGTCTCTCCTGATGGCGAGTCCCTCTTACTTCTATTTGGCAAATTATGAACAACTCCTAGATATGGTACTGTTTAATTACCTTGCTTTACCTAGAGATTAGGGAAAGAGATATTTAAGCATGCCACACTGTCAGACATTCAGGTTCCCTGGATGGAGATAGAAACATTAATTTAAATGATCATTTATTCAGTTTTCCTATTGTCAGTTTAACACTAATTTCTGGCTCTTGAGAGGGTTGTCTATCCTGTTACTGGGTACAAAGGCCAGGAGAAGAAACAATGTTCAAACACTCACAAACAGCTCCCAAACACTGCCTATTAAGGTATATGAGTTGATCAAAGGCAATGAGGAGTTTAAGCACTTTTGCTCTGGAGGAAATTCTCTGATTTTCTAAAGTTTGGGATCGAGGGCTTAAGTGGTAAAATTCTCCAAGAATAATTATTAACAGCTCTTGGAAACAGCATTGTGGTACCAGAGGATTTAACAGATAATAAGCAGGGTCCATTGACATATAGAGTTGACATTTAGACATTTTTCACATCTAATCTTTCAATTATTCTTCCTAAATGTTTTGTTACCATTTATCATACATCCATTTTCTTTTAAGCAAAAATTAGCTTCTTTCTTTTATGTATGAATAATTTCATTTAATCCTCAAGACTAACTGAAATAGAGTTCTCAAGAGTTCACATTTTTCACCTGGGACAGTCTCAGCAGGCTAGTTATTCAGGGTCCCCAGATTAGGAAGTGCCAAAACAGGACTGATATTCAGCAAGTACACACTGCTGTGGCTACACTTTTTATTATAATGTCCAAATACTTCCAAAACTTTTGTAAATAGTCACTGCCTGGAGCCCCCCACCCCACCCTCATGTCCCCATTCCTCTTCCTTTATTCCTTCTGCCCAAGCCCTTAGGAATGTCCCCACTATTTAACCACAAATTGGTCAATACCCAGTGCTGCAGGGAGCTGCTGGGCGCCTGCCCCAGTGCTTGCAGTCTCTGTTGGGTCTAATCAGTCCATCTCAGTCATCCTGGTCACACTTGAACAGAGGGGAAATTCAAGTTCAGAGAAATTAGTGGGTTGTCCAGAGTCCTGATTAGGACTCAAATCCAGGTATTTTGACTCTAAATTGAATTTGAATTTTGTTGGCTGGTTTGTTTGTTTCATAAGACTGCTCTGCAGTTTGGAGTATGGAACGGTGGGTTTAGATTTTACATTTTCTCTTTAACTAAAGTTTTAGACTTTATATGATGAATGTATTTCTCAAGCAATTCTATAATCCTAAGTTCAGCATTTAAAACGTTAATATGAGACATAATCATATAAGGGAAGAGTCATCTCCAGTTTGTTTCTAATACTCTTAGAATTTGTGGGACATATGTTAGGGTAGAAAGTAGCACCTGCTGTCTGTCCTCATATATATCTCATACTTGATCCTCAAAACCATCCAATGGACAGAAACTCCAACTGGTAAGCATGTCCCTGAAACTTCTGAGCATTTGTAGTGGAATTGTTACCACCATGTATGACCTTTTCTGAATGTCGAATTCAGAATTAGAAGAAAAGATTTCAAATCTGGACAAAGGATGTGCCAAAAAATCATTCATAATTGTTAAACCTTGAGATTAAATGCTTTAGGAAGTTCCTAACTCAGTCAATCAAAATGTGGGTGGCAACTACGAACCAAGCTTTGGAAGGTCTAGGAAAATGGAACTTAAAGGCTATGAACTTAAAAGTTAGTTTAGAGACAAACCAGTATTTTATAGTGAAAAAAAATAATATAGGTGTTATAAGAACTGAAAATGGGAGCTGACTGTGGAAGTGAAAATATTACCCAGCACCAAAATCACTCTTCCAAGGTTACAAAGATTTCTCCCTTTTCAGCAGAATAGGCCATCACTGGGGTAATTCAGAAATAGGTGATTTGTTAGGTAGACATGGTGGAAAGGTAAAGGGGTCAGAAGTATCCCAAGTATTAGCCAAAGTAGTTCAAGTGATAAGCCCAACATGTAGGCTGATCAGAAATGATGTGAAGCTAAGAGTTTTGGAGAAAGTAGAGATTAAATGGCTTACTGTCTTAATGAGGCCCAAGTTCAGGTGTCAAAGTGAGAACTGTTGGTGTTCAGGTATGCAATAGATGAAGTCCAGGGAGTGGTGTGTTAGACAGCTGAGGCGTGACAGGCCATAGGGGCAGTTGTGCGTGCATCTGAGGGCAAGCTTTTAACTGAGGGACTATGAAGAAGTAGTCTGAGAGGCCGAGAATACTGTGGGATATAGAAGGGAAGTTAGGAGGAGGGAGATTGGAGGGGAGGGGTGTTAGGGCTGCAACCAAAGCGAAGAAAGCACTAGCAACATGAAAATGAAGGTGAGAGAGGATACACAATTGCAGGAGTCGAGGATGCGAAGGAAATGAAGCTGATTTCAGTTTTCTAAATGAGTTACCCGTTCAAGTTGTTTCAGAGCTCAGGGGCAGGTTTACCACATGGAGTCAGGAGACTTAGAGTTCATGCCACCAAAGATGCTTTGTTTCAGGTTCCAAGGAAGTGCCAATGTGTCTCTGCCTATCCTTGCCTACCTGGGAAGGAGGTAGGATTGTTCTTTTTTTCAGAGGGAATTCAGTTCTGGGGTGCTGACAGTGATTGCTTAGTTCCTGGGAGCTTCCCTTCATGTAGTAAGCATCAGCAGCTGTTTTACTTAGCTCTCTCAGCACTATGACCAAAATAGCCAATACAAAAAACTTAGAGGAGGAAAACTTTATTTGGGGCTCACTGTTAAGGGTTTCAGTCCGCAGATGGCTGACTCTGGGCCCAAGATGAGTCAGAATATTGTGGAGAAGGCCCAGCAGACATAGCTGTCATTTTATGGTAGGGTAGGAAGCAGACAGTGTGCACAGGGTAGGAGCTACAGGGAAGGTGCACCCTTCTAGGGCAGACTCCCAGTGACCCACCTCCTCCACCACACCCCACCTGCCTACAGTTAGCACACAGTCATTCCATTCAAACTAGAATGGACTGATTGGGCTTCAGCTCTCGCAATCCAAACATTTCACCTCTGAATATTCCTGAATTAACAGGAGATTTTTTGGGGGGAGACCTTATATCCAAATCATAAAGCAGCTTTCATCTGAGTCAATCCTTTTTCTCCTCCTTTTGAAAAGATTTGGTTTCTGGGGAAGTCAAGTTGTGTTCAGATTCATTTTATTCCCATTTACTTCGTTAAATCTAAAAGATGGGAAAATGGCATCACTTAAGAATTCATGCCTTTGGAGAAGGACATCCTTTGATTTTAGTTCATAATTTCAGAGGTTTTGCATTAGATTAAGACCAGAAGTCTGTGTCCTACTCTATGTACTCTTGAGGGTTGCTTCAGAGAGGATATGACCATTACTTCCCTGGCAAGATGGAGCAGCTGTTTCTTCTGTAATAATGATTCTTTAACAGTCTCCTGTTTTACATTCTTGGTGTCTACAACACCCATAATAGTGTGAGCTTTCACATTTTATACTACTGTGCAGGCTTCTTAATTGATGTTTCTTCCTCCAAAATCTGCCTTTTCCAATCCATCAGTCCTAAAATATTATATTTAATATGTTGATCCTTTGTGCAAAAGCCATTATTGGCTTCTCATTCCCTAAATAATACATAGCTTTTAGAATATGGCATTGAGTATCTTCCTTGACATGACCAACTGCTTCCCAACTCAACTTCCATTTATGTTTTATCGGAATCTACCTTTGCAGCCAAATTAACCTGTTCACAGTTTGTTGTCCAGACCTTGCACTTTCTCATCTCTATTGCATTTTTTAAAAAATACAGTGAGAGAGAGAGAGAGAAAGCGAGAAAGACAGAATCAATTTTATTTAGTTTTTCATGTGGCCTTTGTTGTTCTGAGACTTCATTGTGTACGTGGTGCTGGGGTTTGAACTTGCAAACTTGTGCATGCCAGGCAAGCGCCGTAACTGCTGAGCCACTGCTTCAGCCCTCTATTGCATTTTTATATTCCTCATTCCCTTGTGCTCTTACAGCATGTTTTAGACAGGGTTTTAGTACTTTTAGCCAACATCAATAATAATAGGTAGAATATATGTGCTTATCACTATTACAAGTGTTTTATGTGTATTTTCTCATTTAATATACTTAATTTACCTCAAATAATATTACTTTAATGTGAATGTCTGTAATGTAATATATAGTTTGCTGTCATGGGTCGTTTTGGAGAAGATAGGAAAGGAAAGGCAATCATGTAGTTTAATAACAGGGCTATTTCAAGGTGATATAATTACATACAATATTAATTTTATATTACATATACAAATTACTACAAATTTAGTATTTTAAAACAATACAAATTTATGATCTCACAGCTTCTGAAAGTCTGGAGTTTGGGCACAGCAACCCTGTATTCTCTGCTTTCAGACTTCCAGGACTGAAATCAAGGTGTCAGCCGGATTGCATCTCATCTGGGGCTTGCAGTTCTCTTCCAAAGCTCACAGGTTGCTGTCAAAATTAATTTCCTTAAGGGTGTAGAATCAAAGTCCTTGTTTTCTTGCTGGTTGTTGACTATCATCTCTTTCATATCCAAGAGGTCTCTCTGAGGTCTTTCCCTGTGACTCCCATCTTCAAGCCAGCAAGGATGGCACATCAACTCTACTCCATTCTTGGAATTCCTTACTTTCTTTACTTTGTAATCAGTCTGAGAAAACCCTGCTTTTAAAGAGGTTTTGTGATAAGGTCAGGACCCCACAAATATATTTTCTTCTGATTAACTCAAAGTCAAGCTAATTAGTGACCCTAGTCATATTTACAAAATACCTTGTGCCACATAATGTAACATAATCACACTACTACTGCCCCATATTTCACAAAGTAGGGAAATTCATGTGGGAGAGGGTCCTTGGAGGTCATCTTACAATTCTGCCTATGCATGCATAGAATGAGTACTTTATCAAATTTTGGATTGGGTATTGAAAGGATAGAGCAGGAGAAAGCCTTTTAAAGGAATGCTGTCTAAGCTGAGAATTAAAGGGTTCATGGAAATTAACCAGGGGAACAAGCATAAAAGTGAAGATAGAGGCTGGCCACGGTAGCGCACACCTGTAATACCAGTGACTTGAGAGGCTGAAGCAGGAGGTTTGAAAGTTCAAAGCCAGCCTCAGCAACTTAGGGAGACCCTAAGCAACTTAGCAAAGACCTGTCTCAGAATAAAAAATAAAAATGGCTGGAGATATGGCTCAGTGGTTAAGCACTGCCTGGTTCAACCCCTGGTAAAAAAAAGAAAAGTGAAGACGGAGAAAACTCCAGAACAATGTGGTAGAGGGATATTTGACATCAGCTGATGATATATTTGTTCCTGATACTTCTTTTCTGCACCAAAACCTTTTGTTTATTTTGTGGATTTTTGCTCCTGATATTTCTCTTAACTTATCTATTTATTTCAGATGGCAGCTAGGGCAGTCTGGGCTTATAACTTCAGGGAAAGGATGGGTCAATATTAAGCTTTTGTGTTCCATAGCAGACTTTTAAAACTCCTGAGTGAGCCAGTAGATTAAAAAGCAAAAGTTTTTTTTTTTTTGTTGTTGTTGTTTTTTTCAATCTCCAAAGTTGACCCTGAAGTACTCAGACAGAGAATTTTGGGTTGGGAAGACTAAGAATCTGTCAGAGTCAGTTTGTTCAAATGAGAAGGGATAAATTTTTCCTGGGAGAAGAGAAAAGAATCGATAACAGGAATAATCAAGTCAGAAATTGGCGTGGCTATCTGATAAGGGGTAGCATATCCTGTACTGAGTCTTGCTAGGGGAGGATGACAGAATCACTGGTGGGGAAAAGGGAACGTCCTCTGTACTCTGAAGGTTTGATAATTGAGTCTACTGAAATGAACGGACAATAGACAAAAAAAAAAATGAAAGAAAATGTATACAAGTTTCTTGTGTGTATGGGGCATCATGAGAATGAAAAGTTACCTCCTAATAACCCAATGAGATTTAGAAAGTTTATATACTCTTTTCATAGGAGAGAGAGAAGTGGAGATGTAGGCAATTTCAGAGGAAAAGTAAATGATGTTTAGGGAAGATGGATTGGCCTAAAGGGCAGACAGCAGTCTGAGACTCTTAAGTGGACTCTTAAGGCATGGTGTCGACTGTAGTCTTCCTTGCAGCCATTGGAACCAATGTCCCCTGGCTGATGAGATCTCTAGGGAAGGGGCTCAGAGCAGCTGAATATCTCCTGGGGTATCTGGCCTTTGGAGAGATAGGAAAACTCATAGAAAGCCCCTCCCTGCATCTCAGGTTCCTCAGGTGCTCTCTATTTGAAGTTCAAAGCAGTGTGTTTTGGGGTATCATTTTCTAAACCTCAACATACCATGTAGATTTCAGGGTCTGAACAAAGAGGAGAGGTGAGCTCTGGTTTCCTGTTTGCATTTTTGGGAATCATTGATCTTGTTAGAGGACATTAGTGAGGAGATGGCTGCAGAGGTGTCTAGACAAAGGGGCCTGAGAGTCTCATTCAGTTTTCTATCACTCCAGAGAGACTGGGCATGAAATAGCAGACCTGATCAGGCTTGAAGACAAGAAGCAGTTTCTGGGTTAGTCCACAGAGTCAGATTCCATGTAACAAGTTAAGTCCCAAAGCAGATAAGTGGGAAAAGTTGCTGAAGATGGGTGAGTGGGGGTGGTGGAGATGCTCTTCTCAGTAGGGGCAGGCAAAGAGAGACCCTGCCAAGGTCCTCCTTGCTATACAGCCCAACCTAAGCAATATATAAGCTGCCCTGGAGCTTAGCTGCAATCCTGGGAAGAAAAGGAGGCCAAAAATCCAGAACTACCTGAGAAAAATCTGATCCAAACAAGAGAAATCTAATGTGACTAAGATTAAATTACTATCTCTAGTTAGAGTAGAGGCTTAGGTTAGAAATCACATTCAATTAGTGCAAAATGGAGAGAGCTACATTCTTAGACATCTGAGTTTGTAGCCTGTGAAATTTGTATCCACCTCATAATTCAGAAAATGGTGAAATCATTTGGACTTAAGGGGGTTGACAGGGGAGGGTCTTGAGTTGGATTTTAAAGGATCTGCAGCATGGCCAGATGTGAACAGAATGGGTAGGATGTGTTGAAGGAGAAGTGAATAAAGACCATGAACAAAGGCAGAAGTGGAAATGAGGCAAAGAAAGGGTGGAACCTTGCTGGGGCAGAGTTCATTCAGAGGACATATGTGGTTGAAAATGGGAGGTGGAGTCAGGTTATGAAGGGCCTTGCTGGGTCAGGAAAAGGAAGTGCTTAATAGTTTTATCAGATCTTAAACTTAATAAGGGAAAAGTGAAGCAACATTTATTGAGTGCTTTCTGAGGTCCAGGCACTTTGCAAATTATATGCCATTTATTTGTAAGTTTAAAATACTTATGACTTCCATTTTACAGATGAGTACACTGAGGTTCAGAGATGTTAAATTTCTTACAAAGAGTCATGCGACACATACCTATCTTTTGGTCAGTGATCCATTGCATCTAATACAGTGGTTTCGTTTCTTTTCTTTCTTTCTTTCTTTTTTTTTTTTTTTTTTTACTCGGGATTGAACCCCGGGGGGGGGGGGTGCTAAACAACTGAACTACATTTCCAGCCATTTTATTTCATTTTGAGACAGGGTCTCACTAAGTTTTTTAGGGTCTCACTAAGTTGCTGAGGCTGGACTTGAACTTGTGATCCACCTGTCTCAGCCTCCCAAGTCTTTGGAATTACAGGCGTGTGCCATAGGGCCTGGCTACTACTGTAGTTTCTTAATATTAGAATATAGCCTGGGCATGTAGTAGGTTATTCCATCCAGGTTTGTGGAAGTAAATTCTATGATGGTTATACAATGATGAAATTGCCTGTTTATCCCCATCATTAAACCACACACCACTGCAAATTGAAGTAGCTGATGGTTGGTAAAGCAAGAATTTAAGTCCTTGCTTGTATTTGGCTCCAATGCTCAGGCGTTCCTCGTTGTACTCCTGAGTCTCCCTGTGGTTATTTTTGAACAGGAAGAAGCATGAAAAATCAGCATTGTTGAAAGACTGGTTTGGCACAATTGTGAATAATGGTTTGGAGAGGGGAGAGCAGAAATTGAAAACATAATCTGGGGAGCAGGTAGGTGATACCTGCCAGACTGATGGAAAAGGAGTGGAAGGATATATATGAGAAACATTTTGAAGGAAGAAGCAGCATGAGATGGATTTGATAGAGAGCTTTTTTATTTCTTGTCTAAATTATTTCTCTCCTTCATTTCCAATGTTTTTGATTATATTCTTCATAAACTTGTAGCCATTTAAAAAATCATAAAACATTAAAAAGTATAGCCTGAGGCTTTTTACTTTTGGCAGCCTTATTCAAGGACATCTAGTTCTCATAATTAGTTTCCAGAAGGTACGATCTCTACCTGCAGTGTTTCAAAGAAATAGTTTAACTTTTTCTAGTCTTTTTGATAGGAAAATTCACTGAGCCACCATTGCAGCTTGCCACACATCAGAGCCACACAGACTGTTCTTTTGTAACATATGGGGAAAGAACAGTGAAAGCCAATCCTCTGAGATATCTGAAATTTATGTAATTTTATGCCCACGTATTCATGGAATTTCGGGTAACAAGACATCTGGAACCTTGCTATCAGCAGTCTGCCACAAGCAACTGATCCCTATTTCCAAGGCAGGTCTGTACTGAAGGGCTCCCTGTGTTTTGTTAATTTTATTTTTCTAAGGTCTTGTCATCACCTGCAGTTACATTGACAAAGATAAAGGTCCAGGTTCTAGGTAAAACTGTTGGTGGCAAAGGAAAAAAAATAGGCACTAGTTAAAAGCTGATGAAATAGGACAGCTTTGGGAACCTCAGCAGCAAAACTTGGTGGACTTTGCGAGTCCTGAAATTAGTGCAGTCCAGCTCTGAAGACAGGTCTCTCCCATTTCAGATTCCCAGGATAGAATTTGGTTGATGCAGTTTGATGTGGGTATCACCCCTCTCATCCCTGTGAGAAAGGGGTCTCAGTCTGAATCAGACAGATATCCCAAATGCCTGACCTTGGAGTAGGATAGATCTATACCTATTTTCATTCTCTTGAAAGTATTTATTGAGAATCCATTGTGTTCAGACGTATTTCATATTATATAACATATGTTTCCTCTTTCTGGAGAAGGAGCAGAGCATAGAATATAGAGAGAGTTCCTGGTGTGGGGTTACTGATAGTTAAGGTTATCAACAAAAAAAGGGGTGATCAACACCCACCACTGCCCCCACTGCTTGCATTATGAGTTAAGCAATCCATGGAGGATCCCTGATGGAGAAGGGTCTTAGGAGGTAAGTGGTTATGTGAACCGGATAAGACTTCAAGAGTGACCCTATAAATGTGAATTTGTACAACTTTTTAAAAAACTTATTTTTATTAGTGCATTATAGTTTTACATAATGTTGGGATTAGTTGTCACATAGTCCTAGATGCATACAATTCAGCAATACAGTTTGTTCAGTATCACTCCCCCACACACACATATCCCTCTACCTCCCTCCTCCTGTCCCCTGATCCCTTGCCTTTCTTCTGGGTCCTATATTGTTCCTAAAAACCCCAAATATAGTGATATAATTCTTATACCTATGAAGAAATTTTTTATATATATGGCTATATTATATACAGTGACATTTATAACTGCTTGGAATGTACCTTGCTTTATCTAAGTTCCAACATTTCCCCTTCTCCTCTCTTCCTATCATCCCTTGTTATTCTTCAAATATTTGACAATGGGATTAAACTTTTACATTTTTGTACAGGTGTGCAGCATAGCTTGTTCAAATATCTTATGAAGTATATTGCAACTGTATCTCATAAATATTAGCATTTTGCATTTTTGTTCTATAGATCTAATACATGAGTTTGTCTACCTTCCTTCAGAGCCTGGGTTTAGGTCCAGCCTCCACAAATGAGGGATGCCATTCGGCCCTTTACTCTGTGTTTGACTAACTTCGCTCAGCATGATTTCTTCCATTGCTATCCATTTGCCTTTGATGGATACAATATCAGTGTTTCTAATAGCTGAGTAGAAATCCATTGTACATATATATTAGAGCTTTTGGAACCATTCATCCAGTGAGGGGCATCTGGATTGGTTCCATAATTTAGCTATTGTAAATTGAGCTGCCATGAACATGGATATTGCTGTGTTGCTGTAAGGTGCTGATTCTAACTCCTCTGGGAAAATACCCAGAAGAGGGATAGCTGGATCTTATGGTGGATCCAACCCTAATTTTTTGAGGAGTCTCCACACTGCTTTCCAGAGCAGCTGGACCAGTCTGCAATTCTACCAACAGTGTGCTAGTGTTCTTATCTCCCCACATCCCCTCTAGCATTTGTTATTATTTGTATTCTTCATCTTTGCCAATCTGACTGGAATGAGGTGAAATCTTAAGATAATTTTGATTTGCATTTCTCTGATTGCTAGTGATTTAGAACACTTTTTCATGTATTCATTGGCTTGCTCAGTGTCCTCTGTTAAGAAGTTTCTGTTTAGCTCTCTGGCTTGTTTATTGATTGGATTGTTTGTATTTTTGTTATTGAGTTTTTTGAGTTCTATATAAATTTTGGATATTAGTCCCCTGTCAGAGGGATCACAGTCCATGATTCTCTCCCATTTTGTAGGTTGTCTCTTGACTTTTTGCTTAGCTGTACAGAAACTTTTTAATTTAATGGCATCCCACTCATTGATTTTAGACTGTAATTCTTTCACTTTAGGATCCTTGTTTAGGAAGTCATCACCAACTACCATATGCTGGAGTGTTGGTCCTAATTTTTCTTCTAACAGATGTATGGTAGCTGGCTTAATTCCTAATTCCTGAATCCATTTAGTATTGATTTTTGTGCATGATGAGAGATAAGGATCTAATTTCAATTTTCTGCAAGTGGCTGTCCCGTTTGTCCAGCACTATTTGTTGAATAGACTGTCTCTCCTCCATATTATATTTCGACCCCCTTTGTCAAAGATCAGATGTTTAAAGATTTGGGGCTTTGTCTCAGAGTCTTCTATTCCATTGGTCTTCATTTCTATTTTGATATCAATTCCATGCTGTTTTTAACACTACAGCCCAATAGTATAGTTTTAGATCTGGTATTACAAAACCATCTGTTTCATCTTTCTTGCTTAGTAATATTTTGGCTATTCTGGGTTTCTTGTTGTTCCAAATGAATTTGAGAATTGCTTTTTCTATATCTACAAAGAGTGACGTTGGAATCTTCATGGGAATTGCATTGAATTTGTACAGTGGTCATTCTAATTATATTAATTATTTAATTATATTATTATATTTAATTATTATATTTAATTATATTAATTATTTAATTATATTAATTATTTTAATTATGTTAATTCTGCCTAACCAAGAGCATGGAACACCTGTCCATCTTCTCAGGTCTTCTGCAATTTCTGTTTTCAGTGTTCAATAACTTTTATTGTAGAAGCCTTTTACTTCTCTTGTTAGATTAATTCCCAAATATTTTATTCTTTTAGAGGATATTATGAATGGGACTGGTTTCCTAATTTCTACTTCTTCCTTATTATTGTTGGCATGTAGGAAAGCTATTGATTTATGGGTGTTGATCTTGTAGCCTGCTACTTTGCCGAATCTGTTTATAAGCTTTATCAGTTTTCTGGTGGAGTTTTTTGGATCTTCCAGATATAGGATTATGTCATTGGCAAAAAAGGATAGCTTGACTTTCTCTCTTCCTATTCATATCCCTTTGATTTCTTCCTTCTGTCTGATTGCTCCAGCCAGGGTCTCAAGGACTATATTGAATAAAAGTGGTGAAAGTGGGCAGCCTTGTCTTGTTCCTGAGTTCAATGGAAATGCTTTCAACCTTTCTCCATTTAGTATTATACTAGCTGAGTTTTTGGGATATATGGCCTTTACAAAATTAAGATTAGTTTCTTTGATCCCTATTTTGTCTAGAGTTTTAAGCATAAATAGGTACTGGATTTTATTGAAGGTCTTTTCTGCATCTATTGAGATGATCATATGGCTTTTGTCCTTATTTCTGTTTAAGTGATGAATTACATGTTGATTTGCATATATTGAACCAGGATTGCATACCAAGAATGAAGCCCACTTGATCATGATGAATTATTTTCTTGATGCATTTTTGAATGCGGTTTGCAAGAACCTTATTAAGGATTTTTGCATCAATATTCATGAAGGATATTGCTCTGGAGTTTTCTTTTTTTGATATGCCTTTGTTGGGTTTTGGTATCAGAGTAATGGTTGCTTCACAAAAAGTGTTTGGGAGTGTTCCCTCTTTGTCAATTTCTTGGAATAGCTTCATAAGGAGAGGTGTTAGCTCTTCTTCAAAGGTGCAGAGTTTTATCATCAGGTACTGGGATTTTCTTCTTTGGAAGACTTTTAATTGTTGTATGGATTTCGGTGCCTGTTATTGGACTGTTTAGGATTTCAATGTCATCTTGAGTCAATTTGGGGGATGTTGTATGTGTCTAGAAATTTGTCCATGTCATCCAGATTTTCTGATTTAGAGGAGTATAGTTTTTCAAAATATGTTCTGATAATCTCTTTGATTTCAAGGAGGTCAGTGGTGATCATCCCCTTTTCATTGGTGATTTTGTTGATTTGCTTTCTCTCTTTCTTTTAGTTAGATTAAATAGGGGTCCATCAATTTTATTTATTTTTTTTAAGAACCAGCTCTTTGTCTCATCAATTCTTTTTATTATTTTTTGTTCGTAATTTCATTGATTTCAGCTTTGATTTTAAATATTTCCTGTCCTCTCCTGGCTTTGGGATTAGACTGTTGTTCTTCCTTTTGTAGAAATTTGAATTGGAGCATAAGCTTATTTGTTAGGGATCTCTCCTGATTCTTAATGTGGACACTCAGTGCAATAAATTTTCCCCTTAAGAATGCTTTCATGCTGTCCCAGAAGTTTTGACATGTTGTGTCCTCATTCTCATTCTCTTCCAAAAATTCCTTAATCACTGTTCTCATGTCTTCTTGGATCCATTCTTCATTAATAGGATGTTATTCAATCTCCACTTCTATGTGTGTTTTGTTCCATGGTTTTTTTGCTGTTAATTATTATGGTCTTGGCATCATGGTCTGATAGGATTCATGGAATAATATCTAGTTTTTTATATTGGCTGAGATTTCCTTTGTGAACTAGTATATGATCTATTTTGGAGAAGAATCCATGTGCTGCTGAGAGGAAGGTATACTCTGCCAATTTGGGGTGGAATATTCTGTAGATGTCTGTTATGTCTGTTTGATTTATGGTGTTGTTTAGACTGGAGATTTCTTTATTGTTTCTTTGCTTTGCTGCTCTGTCTGTTGGTGATAAAGGAGTGTTAAAGTCTCCCAGTACTATTGTGTTGAGGTCCACACGTACTTTTTATATCTTGGAGTATTTTTTCCACATAGTTGGGGGAATTGGTGTTTGGAGAGTACATATTTACTATGGTTATTTCCTCCTATTGTATTGTTCCCTTTACTAGGATGTAGTAGCCTTCTTCATCTCTTTTGATTAATTTATGTTTGAAATCCTCTTTGTCAGATAAAAGAATTGCAACTCCAGCTTGCTTTTTTGGGCCATATGCCTGGCGGATTTTTTTTTCCATCCTTTCACACTTAATCTGTGGGTGTCACTGGCTGTAAGGTGGGTTTCCTGTAAGCAGCATATTGTTGGATTTTGTTTTTTGATCCAATCTGCTTGTCTGTGCCTTTTGATTGGTGCATTGAGATCATTCACATTTAGTATTAGAATTATTAGGTGGTTGTGGTTCATATTCATTGTGTTTTATTAGTAAATTCTATGCTATCTTAGTTGTCCGTTGATAGTCTGTACCTTTATTGAATTTCCTCTGATTGTGGGTTTTGAGGAATATTAGCTTATACTTCTATCTGGATTTTATCTTTGAGAATTCTTGTAATGCTGTTCACGAATGCTGCAAGTTTGTTCTTATCATGAAAAGTTCTTATTTCCCCCTCAAATTTGAAGCTGAGTTTTGCTGGGTATAGTATTCATGGCTGCATGTTGTGTATATTCAGGCATTGAAAGATCTCATTCTAAGATCTTCTCGCTTCCAGAGTCTGAACTGAAAAGTCAGATGTGATTCTGATTGGTTTACCTCTGAATGTGATTTGGCATTTCTCCCTTGCCACTTTCAATATGTTTTCCTTGATTTCCCTGTTGTACATTTTGAATATGATGCGTAATGGTGAGGCATTTGATTAGGCCTATTGGGTGTCCTATAAGCTTCCTGGATGAGCATATCTGACTATTTTTATATGGGCAAAATATTCTTTAGCAATTTCCTTGAGAATATCCCTCATCCCATTTGTTTCTGTTTCAATTTCTTCCTGTATACCAATTACTCTTAAATTGTTTCTTCTCATTTCATCCCAGACATTTTAAAAATTCTGTTCATGTTCTATGATTTTTTTTTCTTTTTTGTCATCTGTGTGCTCTAGCTTGCTCAGCCTGTCCTTATTGTCAGATGTTCTTTCTTCAAGAGCTGAAGTTCTATTTTCTACAGAAGTTACTCTATTACTAAATTCTTCCATGGTTCCTCTCATGTCATTGACTGCAGATTTTAGCAGTTACTTCCTGTTTGAGTATGTTTCTTTCTTTGATAATAGATTTCATCTCTTGAGTTTTCTCACTTCTTCCCTTCATTATAACTTCTTTTAGCTCATCGTTCCTTTTAGAAATCAGATCACTGATAATATTTTGAAGGTTTTCATCTTGACCCCTATCTGTGGCATCCTTTTTGGGGGAGTTTTGGGTTTGAGGTGAGCCTTTCCTTGTTTGATTCTTCATTTTGAATAGCTTCCTGTGGGTCTCTGAATTGAGATTTCCTGAGGGGAAAACATGCAGTTCTCCAGGTGGTTTTTCCTTGCAAGTCAAATGGTCAGATGAGCCACCAACTCTTTGATGATCACCTTCTTCCAGAAGCTGTTTCTGCCTGGGTCCTGGTGTTGCTGTACTTTTTGGTTCCAGGCTCAAGGTTGCAAATCTGAACCTACCAAAATGGAGACTCACCTTCCAGCAGGACTCAAACAGGCCCCAAAAGGATTGCGGGGTATCGGTAGGCAGGGGCTGCTCCAGGTGGAGAACCTCCCCTGGTTGGACCTGAGCAGGGCTGTTCTAGACAGGGGTCCTTCCAGTGGTGTCCTGAGTGCATTCTGGGGGAACTCAAACAGGCCTCAGCCTGATCACAGGGCATAGGCAGGTGGGTCTGTACAACTTTTTGTTTTTAAAAAAGGAGAATGAATGAATAGTAACACACATGAAAAGCCTTAAAATATTTTTTTTTACTTAGAAATTTCACTCCAGGCATTTATTCACTGTACATAATCTGCACACCAGGTTTAAAATTTGGAAATGATCTGAATCCCCAACACAAGGAGATTGGTCATATGATAATCTTAATGTATATATAACACACCACCTAATCATCAGTATCAGTTGTAAAAGACTATTTATTGATATGAAAGGGAATAAGTAGTGCAAAGAACTTTCAAAACTGTATTATTCCCACAGGTTTCTGTTTTTTATTTTTTGTTTTTTGTTTTTTTTTTTGGTAAAGAAACAAGGAAAAGCATACATGTATGAAAATATCTGGAGATCACAGTAGTTATCTCTGAATAATGATATTATGCATTTTATTATTTGTACTTTCAAATGTTTCTACTATAAAAATGTTATTTTATAATTTGAAAAAATAGACAATATTTTAAAAAAATCTCAATGAGGCCAATCTGCTACTTGGGAAACCTGTCAGCGTAGAGACCCCATATTGCTTGACTTCCTGTTTTAATTAATCAACCAGATCCTCCTCCTTTGCTGTTGTCAAAATCCTGAAGAAAAAGCAGAGATTTCTCTGGGTGTAATGATGCAAGCCTGTGATCTCAGCAACTGGGGAAGCTGAGGCAGGAGGATCTCAAGTTTAAGGCCAGCATTGGCACCTTGGTGAGACTCTGTTCCAAAATATAAATTGAAAGGGCTGCAGGTGTAAATTCAGTGGTAAGCACCCCTGGATTCAATTCCCACTACATGGGGAATAAAACCTGACTTTTCTATTTTTAATGTACCCACATAACACTAGGAATTTTTGAATAATGTCCCAGGACACTATCACAGCATCTGCAATTGGGAGGTAACTCCGGGTTATTAAAGGAGCAGTGCTAAGTGGAGTCTTATGAAGGATCCACAGATAAAGGCACAAGCCCCATGGGATCATGCTAAGTCCCTGGAGCTGCAGGGCTGTTTGTGCTGCCTGACTTGTAGTTAGGTGGCAAGTTGAAGCCCTCGGCTTAGCTTTTTGCTGTCTGTTCCCTTTATGTTAAGTGGTTTATGGGGGTGGATCGTGCTTCTTCTTGAGTCACAAAAGCAGGACAGACCTAGCCTACTTCTTTCCCTGGGCTGCTTTAACTTTATCTTATAGAGTTTAAAAGGAAGGATGAAGATGAATGTCTTTAGAATTTACTAAGTGTTTTTTCTTTGCTGTTTACTTTGATATAATAATAAAATGCTATTGGCTTCTTCTGAATCATTATCTTGGAAGAAATAATGCTCATATTTTGGAATTTACAATGCTGATCTATTTTTCACTCATTGCATGACAGACCTTCATGAGTCAAGGGCTTAATGGGGGAGAAGCCACCTGTATGGTTTGAATATCAATTTTGGACCACTCGACAGCCTTTTATCTTGGTTTAGTTGTCTTTAAAATGGAGGTCATAATGGTTATTTTAGTATGTTGAAGTTTAGACATGAATGTAGAGCATATTCTGTGGTACATTACAAAGCACTAAAATGTGGTGTCTACATCATCAATTAGGTCTATACATTGCAGCCATGGAAAATCCAACTCCAAGTGTCTTACTTAGCAATAAAAGAAATTTATTTGGTGACACATCTGAATAGATCAAGGGTAGGAGTCACTTCAAAAGATGGTCTTTCTTCTCATTAGTGGCACCAAGGAAAATCTCTTTATGTTTCCCACCTTACTACTGTGCCTCTTAAGGCACTCCTCCTTTTGACTGTCTTAATTCCACATCACAGTATGATTTTTCTATCATATAAGGAAGTGAGGAAAAAGTTCCTTCTGGTATTTCTGGTTAAGAAGAGAAGAGGATTTCCCTACTTGAAGCTGAAGCAGCATCTTTTTTTTTTTAATTTTTATTTTTGAACAACTATACAAATTTTTAACAAAATAATATAAAATGTGTATAGTTTCTGGATACTAGATTTACCCCCAGGAGTGCCCCCGCTCCAATTTGTCACCTGTATCCCTCCCTTCCCTTACCCACAATATCTCTAAAAAAGTATGAGGCTGTATAACATCTTTTAATGTTTCACTGCCTCAAATTGAGTTTCATACTCATACTATACACGGTAGCCATGGGAAGTGGGATATGTTAATCAACTTGGGTCAATCAAATTCCATCCCTAGAGCTGAGGTGGAGTTGAAATCCATCCAAGCTACACAGCTGAGGATGGCGAAAAGGTGATTTTTATAAAGGAAATTTTTATAAAGGGAATTTGATGCTCCCAGAAGCACAGGAATAGATGCTAAATTGCAAACAACAGATGTTTATTGCCATGACTTTAATTTGTATTCCCTGATAAATAATGATGGTGAACAGTTTTCAGATGCTTCTTGGCTTTTCCACTTTTGTGAAGTGACTGTAGTTCATTAGTGCTATCCCTTATGGTTGGTATTTTTTATGTCCTGGTTAGAAACTCATTTTCAACCTCAAACTATTCTTTAATGTTATCTTTTATTATAGTGCCCTTCATGTTTATATCTATAATCTCTCTGGAATTAAATTTAGTATATGAAATCACTGAGGCCTGGAGGTTTCTTTTTTGGGGAAGATTTTAATTACAAAGTTGATATCTGACAGATATTCACATTTTTTTCATGTATGTCACTTTTGGTAAGTTGTGCTTTTTTCAGGATGTGACTATTTTACCTAAATGTTTGAATTGATTACCATGAAAATTTTAGTAATATTTTCTTTTTGTTTTAATGTTTATAGTGGGGCTTGGCAAACTTTTTTTCCGATAAAAGGCCAGATGGTAAATCTTTCTGGCTTTATGAACCACATAGTCTCTGCCACAAGCACCCAACTCTACTGTTGAAGTGTGAAAGCAGCCATAGATAATATGTAAATGAATGGCTGTGTTCCAATAAAGCTTTATTTGTGGACCCTAACATTTAAATTTCATATCATTTTCAATAAAATGTTATTCTTTTTTTGGATTTTTTCTTTGATCGTTTTAAAATGTAAAGACCATTCTTAGCTTCCAGGTTTCCTTTGTTACTTGACTCTTATTCTATAGTGACCATAATATTAGCTTCTCTTTCATTCCAAACTTGACAATTTGTATTTTCTCTAAATTTTTATTGTTCATTTCTGCTGGAATATTTCAATTTTATTCATCTTTTTAAGATTTTGTTTACTTTGCTTTTTATAATTGCACTACTTTCCATTTCATTGTTTTTTGTTCTTTTATTAATCCTTCTACTTACTGTATGTTAAATTTGCTTCATTTTGTTCTGTTGTTTTGTTTTTGCATCTTACAGTAAGATGTTAGGTCATCAGTTTTAAAGTTCTCTTTTTAATAAAAGAATCTCAAACCTAAATATTCTCCCTCAGAAGTAATTTAGGTACATCCCACAAAATTTGTTGTGTGTTTATATTCATTAAGTTCACAGTAATTTAAATTTTGCCTTGTAATTTCTTCTCTGACTGAAGGGTTATGCAGAAGTTGCTTAATTTATAAATGTTTGTTCCTAATAGCTTTTAAATTTATTTATAATTTATTTTTCTTATCAAAGAATATACTTTTTAACATTTCAATTTTGTTTAATCTGCTGAGACATTTTATGATATGGTATGTACTATATTGTGGTGAATATCCCTGTACACTTGAAAATATTTTACATTTGTTGGGTTGGCTACCAATTAGGTCAAGTTGGTTGATGATTTTATTAAAATAATCTACATTTTTTTTTTTAGTTTTTTGGTATCAGGAATTGAAACTAGTGGCATTTAACCACTAAACCCCATTCTCAGTCCTTTTTATTTCTTTTTTTTTTTTCCTAAAGAGAGAGAAAGAGAGAATTTCATTTAGTTTCTCATGTGGCCTTTGTTGCTCTGACACTTCATTGTGTATGTGTACATGGTGCTGAGGTTTGAACCCACATCCTCACGCATGCCAGGCAAGCACCTTAACCGCTAAGCCACCCCTCCAGCCCCCTTTTTTATTTTTTTATTTTAAAGACAGGGTCTTGCTTAGTTGCATAGGCTGGACTCAAACTCGTGATACTCCTGTCTCAGCCTCCTGAGTCTCTGGGATTACAGGCATGCATCATCATGTCAGGCTAAAATAACCTATATCATTATTAAATTGCTAGTTTTTAATAGATAACAGAGCTTCATTTGAGGAAGATGATAATGTGCTAGAAATAGCTCGTTGTGCCAGTTGCACAACAATGTGAATATACTTAATGTCTCACAACTGTACATTTAAAATGGTCAAAGTGGCAATTTTTGTTATATTTGTATATTTGTATATTTTGCCACAATGTAAAAAGTAAGAACTTTACAGTAATATGTTCCATATATCTCTGCACTATTATTGCCCCCAATGTTTTTCTACATGTTATAAATTCTGTACAATATATTGTCATTATTTTTGCTTTACAAAATATTAAGAGAAGAAAACACAGTTGTTTTTTATTGACCTACATATTTGCCATTTCTAGTACCATTCTGTAGATCTGACTTTCTATTTGTATTATCTCTCTTTAGGTTGAAGACTTGACTTTTGTTTTTGTTTTTTGTCTGTTTTCTTTTCTGTAGTGTAGCAACAGATTCTTTCAGTTTTTATATGTCTGAAAACATAAGCTTTTTTTTGTAAGATATTTTTCCAGACATGAAATTCTTACTTTTTTCTTTCATTGTGTGTGTGTATGTGTGTGTGTTGTGCTGAAGATGAAACTCAGGACCTTACACATGCTAATGAAAAAAATTTTTTTAGAACTTTAAAGAAATCATTCCATCTTCTTTTACCCTCCTTTTTTGATGTAATGTATCTTCTGTTATTATCATTGTTCTCCTATATATGATATGCTATTTTTCTATAACTGGCTTGAGCATTTTCTCTTTATTTTTAATTTTCAATAGCTTGGTTATTATGTACCTGGATGTAGTTTTTCTTCATGTTTATCTTGCTTGTCCATCTTTTCAGATCTGTAGGTTGATTTGTTTCATCAGATTTATGTCCTCAGTCTCCCAAGAACCTTTCTGTGTTCAGCGTTGTGGAATTTCATTCTGCCCTGGTGCAATTCCACCCTAAACCAATAACTCGAGGTAAACTCCCACCCAGTGTTCTGAGGGCCCTGCTTTATAAAGCTTCTCAGATTCCAGTATCTTATGTCACCAAATCCAGTCAACTCAACAGGAATGGTTGTAGTGTCTACTTCCTTGACTCAATGAGACAACCGCTCTTGACTTTGTCTCTATTTTACAACTTCTTGTTGTTCTGGAAAGTGCCTTTAGGAGAAATCCAAGGTGAATTAAATACCGGTTCCATCTTTCTCAAGGATGCTGTCCTGAAATTCTCATTGTCTAATGTGTGAGACAAGTGTTTCATATATTTTGTCCAGTTTTGTTGTTGTTCATAACAGGAGGCTAAGTCTAATACCAGTTATTCTATACTGTCTGAAGCAACTGGTGCTACAGTTTTAAATGAATAATGATTTATCTGGTTTTGAACCATTTGTTGACACCATTTTGGGGCAGGTGTGTGTGTGGTTTTCCTTACACTTTTTAGATAAAGGTGAAAGTCTTTAGAGTTTGGCTGTATTTCAGTGCTTCTGAAGTTTTGATATGTAAAGGTATTATCTTTTTAATATTACAGATTCATTTGGATATGGGTTGGAGTTAATGATTATGCATTTTCAGCAAGTATATAAGTAGGTTCTTGATAAGTATGATCTTAGTTCCACACTGCACCTCTAGGTAATGTGGAGGTAATGTTGGATACTAGCTTATCTGTTCAAGTGTGGTCTCACCATCAGCAAGTCTGTATCACTGATAGAGAAACTGCACGGAGTCACACATAGTCTCCTTAGAGTACAATAATCACTTCACAAAGATGGTTCAGCATCTTCCTTGTAAAGATTAGTTACCCTTAGGAACGGAAGTGTAATTAGGAATTTATTTCATAAACTGGCAGATTATCTCCTGTACAAATTTTTTAAAAATGGGGGGGGGGAGGAGAAAGTGAGAGAGAGAAAGAATCAATTTTAATTATTTTTTCATCTGGCTTTTGTTTCTCTGACACTTAGTTGTGTATGTGGTGCTGGGGTTCAAACCAGGGTTCTTGCACATGCCAGGCAAATGCTCCAACTGCTGAGCCACTGCTCCAGCCCCAACAAATCTTAGGTACACTGCATGTGATTTAAAACTGATATTAAAATATAGGAAACATGAAAGTGTAAAGTTGATTCTATAAGTAACATTTAATTTTGATTCTTGTGATAAAGACTAAAATGGGAGGGAGTTTGGAAGTCCCCTGCATTCAATATTTATACATTATCTTCCTTCCACAGGGAAGTATCTTGCTCTAGGCTCTAGTATGATTCTCTATAATCTAGATCGATGGAAGGAATCTATAAGATTGTTTGATTACTTGTTTCCTGTGCAACATCTGCAACAAATTTCTCTTCGGTGGGCTGGAGCAGTGGTTCAGCAGTTACTGTGCTTGCCTGGCATGCGCAAGGATGCAGGTTTAAACCCTAGCACCATGTACACAATGAAGTATCTGAGCAATGAAAGCCATATGAAAAACTAAATAAAATTGATTCTCTCTCTCTCTCTCTCTGCCCTTTCTCTTAAAAAAATTCTCTTCAGTGTGAAGACTTTTTGTTGTATTCTTGCAGGAAATCTGCCCTGTTATGTATTTAATTTTTGATCCATTTTGTTTGAAATATACAAACACTAAGCTTTGTCCATGTGGATCCAGCATAGTGATTATACAGGAGCATGAACAGTCTTATTTTGCTTCCCCAAGACATTTTCCAGTTTCCTTGAATAATGAAAGTCAGGGTAGCCCAGGGAAACATTAAATAGACCTCATAAAATAATGCTGTCTCTGTGGAGTCATCGCTTGAATTATAGTCTCTCTATATTTAGTACTTATTTGCTCAGCAAACAATTCTCTCAATGGATAATAAATTCTTGAGAGACTAATAGAAAAAGGAATGGAGATACTAGTTTTTCTTGGTTGATAATATATTATTTTTGAATATGATTAATTAGGACCTGAGCCATACACTGGGCTGATTACCTTTTTGCAAAACATGGGCAAAGCTGTTGTGGCTAATAATCTGCTGTCATCATCTCTGTTTTTAGTTTTTTTCAAGTTTACTCAGAGTATACTGCATCCGTATTATGTGTCAGGTATTGGATCAGGTAGTTGAGGACTGAGACAGGGACTGTCTAGTTCACCAGTGTACCTTTATTGGATAACAAATGCTCAAGAAATGTCTTGTGAATAAAAGAATAAGTGAAAGTTCTAGTTCTTGAGGTATCTTGATGGAGGGACAGAAATGTAAATGCACATTTATGATAAAATGTGAGACATTTTTCTAGTAGATATACATACAAAGTGTTATGTGATTAAGCAGAAAGGCATAGCTAGATTTGGAAAGGGCAAGTGGTTCTCTAATGCCATAGTAATTCTGATATGTGGAGTATCATAATCTAAAAATTTAATTATAGCCACTAAATTAAGCATGTTAGGGGTGAATTGGGGCTCCTATCCTTGGAAAAGTAGCTAAGCTTGGAGTAGCTTGTGGTACCAGAAAGCAAATGATTAAAAAAAAAGACAAAGATATGTTGAAAGAGTGAAGAGCTAACCAAAGAGCTTGTCATATCCAAAACTGAACAACTGGACTAACACAATAAGTAACAATAGCTTTGGGTTATACCTCAAAGAAGAAAATAAATATTCATGAGTGCAAGCTAATGATTCAGTAAAAAATCCAAGAACAGTTCTTCCTTACAATAGAATTCCAATTAACATATGTAGAAAGAATGAGGACATATAAAAATCCCATTAGAATGCCATAGTAATAATTATTGCAATAAAATCTACTGATGCATATGAAGATCAGTGGAAAAAATAAGATGTTTGCACAATATTTATTCAGGGCAAATGGAAATGTTTATTAATTACAAGGAAATTTTCTTCATCCTAACAAAGTGTGGTAGTAGCAACACGCTCTGGAGTCATGTACTCTATGATAAGAATTCTCACCCCTTCAGTGTTCTTCCCCAACATAGGTGACCTCAATCTAATCATGAGAATCCATCAGATGATGCCAAATTGGGAGTCATTCTGAAAACACCTGACCATTAATAGTTCTCTTGGAGGCTGAGGAGACATGACAATTAAATGTGAAGTGGAATCCTGGGATGAATCCTGGAATAGGAAAAGGACATTAGTAAAAATCTGGCTAAATCTACATAAGTCTATAGTTAATAGTCTTATGCTGATTTTAATTTGTCTTGATAATTATGCTATGGTATATAAGATGCTTATGTTAGAGGAAACTGAATGAAGGGTATATTGGAATTCTACTTTTGCAACTCCTCTACAAATTGGAAACTTTCAAAACAGAGGTAAACTATTGTAACTCCTGTAATTAAGCTTGTTTTGTTCCTTTGAAGGCAAATCTACCCTTTGTACTTAGCAAACTGCTCCTTGCTGATATAGTGGGAATAAGGCTGGTGTAGATACCAGCATGTGGACTATCAGGAGAAAATATTTGCAAATGCCTGAAGTGTGTATGAGCTTCAGATTTTACAAATGATATATCTATTTTCATTCTGGGGCTTCACTCTTCTGCCAAGGCAGAGTCTAGTCTCCTCCAACCATTGAGCAGCCACTTAGGAAAAGAGCAGCCCAATATCATCTGCAATCTAAATGCTTTCTCCATCTTCTATGGAAGAATTGATAAACCCTTGAGTACAGGCCAATTTGTTTGTGTCAATGATCCTGTCTAAGGATGAAACATTTTACATCTCCTTCCAACAAGGTTTTCTAATGAATAAAACAGTAAACCAATCATTTTGATCAAATCAGAAAGTTTATATTGAGCAATTAATGTATGCTGTGTACTTTTCATAAACCATCCTACTTAAACATAAGCAAACAACTTTGATGTAGAAATAACTATTCCCATTTAACAAGCAAGGGAACTGCCGCTTGGAGAGATAGGTTGCCCAAACACAGAAGTTCAGCAGTCTTGTTTCAGGTGTTGGACATTCTAAGAACATCGAGTTCACCCACTAATTAGACAATGAGAACACTGGTACTGTGTGAGGGTGCACATAGATTCAGAAAGCCTCAATTTAAAGTGAAATGGAACAGCTGAGATAATAACACACATTTATCTGAATCTTAAACTAATGACCTTTGTATCATATCAGTTGAACTTTGAAGGGATTCAGGTGAAAATTGAACTAGGACCAGTTAAGTGGATGTGACTGAACAAGGAAGAGGCAGGAATGTAGTCATGTTGGAAGTAGACTGGGTTTTTATTGATCTTTTGGACTTTTTACTCATCTTTAACATTTCTTTGCTGCTGTTGTTGAACATGGGTATCTCTGCAAAGAAATTCATCTACTATCTCTCTTTAAGTGCAATTTAAAAATTAATATATATCCTTGGGGTTGATTTTATCTTAAGAATTTTTCTCATCCACTAAGAATGGGCTTGAGATGGTATGATATGCTTAAACAATTCAGAATGTTCCATATCCACCTCCCTGCCTGCCTGGCAACTCTGGTCTGATTCTTCCTGTCCTTCTAAAATGTTTTGGATTCTAACAGAAGATTGCAGCGGAGGGTCTTTCATTAGGAGTACCTCTTTTGACTTTTAGTTTTGCCAGAACTTAGCTATATTTCCATTTAGGATGCACAGGCACATCATTGATAGATCCCTGCCAGCTGTCTTGCTTTTTGTGTCTCTGGCTCCTCTCACTCATGAGAGAGAACTTGGAACTCAGAGGGACCAATAACAGACTAGGTGAACATTGAGTGTTGAACTAATTTACCATTATAAATTCTAAAAGTTAAAGTAAAATTACTTTACTCCAGTTAACTGGGCAATTCATGTGCTAAGTAGATTACCATGAATTTTAATTTGGATGCTAGATTAGAGTAGATTTATGGAATACTTACATTGACTTTTATGCAACAGACATTAGGTAGAGATTAAAAACTTTAGTTTAACTGTTGGTGGAGCTGCAGACTGGGGCTCCTCTGGAAAGCAGTGTGGAGAATCCTCAAAAAACTAGGGATAAGCCCACCATACGATCCTGCTATTCTACTCCTGGGTATCTTTCCAGGGGATTTAGAATCAGCACATTATAGTGACATGGCAGTATTTATGTTCATAGCAGCTTACTTTACTATTGCTAGACTATGGAAACAACCCAGATGTCCCTCACTGGTTGAATGGATCCAAAAACTGTGGTACATATATACCATGGAATTTTACACAGCAATTAGAAACAATGATATTGCAGCCTTTGAAGGTAAATTGATGGTTATGGAAGAAATTATGCTTAGTAAAATCAGCTTACCCCAGAGATCCAAGGGTCGAATATCTCCACTTTCAGTTTTTGGAACTAGAATAGACCCTGGCCATTCAGAAAGGTGGTCTATTATCATGTGTTAAATCTAGATAAGGTGTAATGTTATACAGCCTACTACTTTTTCAGAGATATTGTGGGTAAGGGAAGGGAGGGATACATGTGGGAAATTGGGGGCGTACTCCTGGGGGTAAATCTAGTATCCAGAAACTATACACATTTTATATTATTTTGTTAAAAATTTGTATGGTTGTTCAAAAATAAAAATTAAAATTAAAAAAAAGAACTTTTGTTTAGGGGCTGGAGTGGTGCCTTGGCAGTTACTGTGCTTGCCCGGTATGTGCAAGTATATGGGTTCAAACCCCAGCACCCACGTACACAACTAAGTGTCAGAGCAATGAAAGCCATGTGAAAAACTCATAAAAATTTATTCTCTCTCTCACTGTCCTTCTCTCTTAAAAAAGAAGAAGGTGTCGCGTTCAACCAGGGAAGCAGCAATAACGACATGTACGCTCTTGTTGCTTGCAGAGATCTCTCTTTATTCAGGAAGTCAAACAGCTTAAATAGTAAAAGTGAACCAATCCATAGGCTGTTGCTATGAGGAAGAAAACTCTGCTGCCGGCTCCTATTGGTTGTCCCTAGGCGGTCAGATGTTGCAAGCACAAGAACCAGGAACAGCAAGAGGTCAGCTGACTTGGTTTGGCAAGCTGCCAGCCACCATCTTAAAGCTGCCTGCGTGGCGTGGGCCCCGGGTGCTGCCCGCCACATCTCCCCCGTTTTGTTTAAGATGAGACCGTGCCTGTCTTAGGTTGCCAGGATAGAGCTACATTCTTACCCATCATTGGGTGTTGAAGTATACTTTCTTCAAACCCTGTCTTAGGTTGATATGTGCTCTTCCTGGTCTTACCCATCTTTGACTACCGGTCTAGCATGCTCAGCCATACTTCAGGGGAGTGGCTAGCATCGATGGCTAGCAAAGCTTGGTGTGGAATTGCCGTCTGTTTATGCTGGTTACCACGTAGCTTACACATCCACCACACACTGATGCCAGATATATGACACAGGGAACCACCAAAAATCAGGAAGCCAAACCAATTTCTTCCCCAAGCAACAACAGATTGGAAATCCTACCACCAGTGATCATAGAAACAGAGGACATATCCATACAAGCAATAATAAAACAAAAGGCATGAGACAAGTTATAAGTATGTCCTCCAAATGGTCCCAGGTCTGAAATAAAAGGAACAGTAGGTAGTCCTAAAGAAGAGTTTGTAGTGAACAGGGCAGGGTAAGAACTAGAAAAAGCAGACAGAGGTAAAGGACGAGGCCAGGCTTTTACAATATTCCAAAGTTGTCTCTGTTCCCCGCTAACAAGGGGGAGAAGTATCCCCAGCGCCAGGAGGATCATCACCATGTCATTGCTCTTCGTCATCTTGAAGGTTGCCTTCCAGTTGTGCAGGCTTGATCAGTCGTTCAGATACCCAAATTGGCGATGATGCGTCCTGTGGGAAAACACAAACAGATCCTCGGCTCCAGATGAACACTGGATCCGGGCCTTTCCATTGCCCTG
>PVKS010007405.1:36418-73219 GCA_004027875.1 Aplodontia rufa
TGTTTGTGTTTAGAGGGTTCAGCATGACGGATGGCAGCAGATCGTCCATCCGAGTCAAGATTTAAAAAATTTAGGGTAAATAAGACAATGGAGAGTTTATCCTTAGGGGATCTGAAGGATGCCCTTATTCCCCCTTTTTGTTTACTTTTTTTTTTTTTTTTTGCTATGCGGTCACCAGGAAATATCGCAGTCACACCTCTAGGTGCCGCTGCAAGTATTTTAATTTCTCCTGTATAATCAGAATCAATAACTCCAGGGGTAATCATAAGCCCCTTCAGCGTGGATGAGCTTCTCCCTAAAACCAATCCCACCATTCCTTTCGGTAGAGGGCCACTCACGGTGGTAGGAATTGGTTGCACCCCCATATCTGGTGTCAATATTGCTCTGGAGGAGGCACAGAGGCCCAATCCTGCACTCCCTCTTGTTTGTCTGATTGGGGCGTCAATGGGAAATGAGTGCGAGGCACTGTCTGAATGGCCTGTGGGCCCCGAGGCTGAGGGCCCTGTTTCCCGTTTTTTGGAGACAATGAAGACAATGGATTTCTGTCCTTATCTCTAGTAGATTTGTATTCATTTGTCCAATGGTTCCCCTTTCTGCAAAAACCTGGGGAAGGACCTTGAGGGCAATTCTTTTTAATGTGTCCTGATTGCCCACATTTGTAACAAGCTCCTGTATGAGAACTGGCCCTCCCAGTCTCTCCTCTCAATCCCTGTGTAATGGCAGCAGCCAAAACTTGTCCTTGTATTACTGCAACTAAAACACTTTATTCCAAGCACTATGTTAGGCACTAGAGCTAAAAATTAATGATATTATATCTACCCCTAGAAAGCCAATGGGAGATGCTAGGAATGAGTTACAGGACAAGGTTATAGTGCTAGGATGGAAGTATATGTGAAGATTTAATGAGCATAGGGAGGTGAGAGATTGGCTCTGGGGGTGGGAGGCAGTTTAAAGAAAAGTCAAGTAGACTCATGATAATTAATAGTTCAGAGCTTGGGCTATATAGGGCCTGATGGAAGTTGAAGTTTCTAGTAGGGTTACCTCAATAGACTAGGAAGCAAGTTCCTGGATGGGGATTACATTTAAAAAAAATATTTCAAAGGCAGAATTTATTCTGTGAAGCAGATAAGAATCATAAAGAAAATCAGAAAATTCTAGGACAATGAGGATGTTGGCCACCTTTGAAGAGATAATTTTTAAACATTGTTAAGACTTGGGTAAAGGATGAACCCAGCCAATGCTGGCTTGATCACCCCTATTATCTATTTCCTTTGAGTTGTTCTTTGTGCTATATCTTTAAATGTGAAATCTTAGAGGGCAGAGACATATCCTAACTTGGCTTGCTTCAAAAGGTACCTCATAACTAGTGCATTTTAATGAAAAGATCAAGAAACAGCATGAAAAATAATCTACATCTAAGTACAGCTGGTGGCAAATGGTGGTTAATAAACTATCTGCCTTTCCCGAGTCTTGGCCCACTGTCATGTATCTGTTCTGCACTCACCATGGTGCTCGTACAGGTTGTGTTGCATTAAATTAAATTCATCTAACATTTACTGAAGGCCTATTGTGCACCCAGCACATAGTCTGTGGGATGCAAAACGGATTAGGAGAACTGACTGCAAGAAGAAATTGTCCGAGTTTCATTCAAACTTTCAGTTACTATAGAGTAACAATTCATAACGTAGAAAAATGGAGCAAAGTACAGATTTCTAACTCTCACATGTAGCTAGTTGAAATGAATTATTATCTTAGCAGTTGGCTTTAGAGTTTCTCAGCAGGAGGAAATTGTCTGTTTCAGGAAATACCTTAATAAGGGGCTTGAATGAAAAGTGAGACTCTGAAATGATAGCTTGATAGGGGGCGAAGCAACAAATGGCATAAACAGTTTACCATTAGATGGACAGAGAATATTAGTGGACTAGGGAAGCCTTGAAGGGAGGAGAAATGTGATAGAATGCTTAGAATGGTTCAGGCTTGAGATGTCTAGTTTTAAGTTTTGTGTTGATGTGAAGTAAACTCCCTTTGTGTTCCTTCAATAAACCTTCAGTGAACTCGCTACATACACAAAGGCTGTGTGTAGAAAGGGAAGGAGGGAGAGAGAGAGAGAAAAGAGAGAGAGTGGGCAAGGGAGAGAATAGGAGAAGAGCTCATTCACAGAACAGGACTATGTTCCATGGCTTTGTTGACACTCAGGATAGAAAAGGGATGGGACCATCAGGTGAATCCATCTCTAAACTGAGTGATTTCTGTGAACTGTGGTAGAGGTGGCCAAGAGGATGCAGGATGCCCCTACCTTGAGCACTGAACTTAGATCTTTGGGAAACTGTTGGACATTTTGTCAGTCTTACCTAGTCCTGAGTGCTCCCCATTCCCTGTCATAGCACCCTGCTTTATTCCCTTCACAGCCCTTGATATTGCCTGAGAACAACCGGGTTATTTTATCCATTTCTTTATTGTTTACTTTCTGTATCTTCTGTGCTTCCCATCCTCCACCTACTCCTTGGATGAATGCCTCTCGAGAATGGAGTCTTGCCTCTCTTGCTCACTGCTGGAACCCTGGTGCTTAAAACAGTGCCTGATATGACAATAGACACTGGATAAACACCTATTGAATGAAAGAATCTCCAAAAAATCTTGATCATGTACAACTCACCCTGATGTTGTTCTTTGAAATTGTACTTGTGGTCAGTAACATATGGTTTTGTCTTTAATTAGATTATATTTCTTTTGAACTGTATTAGTCAGTGACTGTGTCTTATACACAAGATATTTTAAGACACCTTTTGAAGTAAACAATGAGGTGCTGATATTTTAATCTTTATTAATTAGCAAACACATTTTCTACTCTACCCTATTCCTTAATCCTTGATTGTTTCTACTAACATCAGCATGTAAATTTCTATTCCTATCATCTAGTGGGGGAGTTGGAAATGGGAACCGAGTCAAGTGGACTGGATGAGGATGTTATCCTGAGAAGCAGCAGCAGGCCAGGCAGTGGGTATAGGGGGGTGGATGTGGGCTCCCTTGTTGAGAGTGCTGTCTGTACTCTTCAGTATTTCTCTCTTTGTAGAGTATTGATTGAAAAGATTCTTGGAGAAGACCACCAAGGGCCATGCATTGAGTCAGATCCACATAGGAATGAAGAGATCCCCATTTTGTTGTTTCTACTTGGAATGAAGGTTCACATTGGAGAATTCCCATAGACATTTTTGCTCCCAATTTTGAAAATTGTCTTGTTAAAAGATTCTATTTTTTTGGTATGAACTTTGATCCCCTAGTTTTTGACATTAGGATACTATTCATTGAACCTCTACCTTTACTATCACTTCTCAACATTATTTGCTATTTTGGATCTTTCTTGTCAGATACAATGCAGGACACTGGGTCAAATTTGATTTTTAGATATTTGATGAATGATTTGTAGTATAAGTATGTTCCTAGCAATATTTGGGGAATAAATTAGAAAACACATTGTAAATTGAAATTATTTATTATGTATCTAAAATTCTCCTTTAACTGGGCACCCTGTGTTTTCTTTGCTGAATCTGACAACCCTATTTAGGGAGAAAAGTCATTTGGGACCAAGATACTGAAATTCCCACTTCAGAACATTTATAGGTATACAATAATACATACCTGTCTCATGCTGGGAAAAGATCATGAAACCATTGTAGTGTATTACTCTGGCAAGACTTGAACTTCTTTTCCAAGATTTTTCTTTTCAAAACACGTACCATGGTAATTTCCTAGATTGGGGTAATAAATTTCAGATCTTTTAATACCATGTACTGTAATTAGCTGGATAATAATCTGTAATTATTCAGGGAAAATGAGCCCATGTATAAATTATTAGAGTTATAAACTATGCACTTTCAGTGGAGGAACTTTTGGCCTTTTCTAATCAGCTATGGCATTCAGGATCCTCTGATGAGTATTTGGTTCTCTCTGCTGTTGCATTAGCCTGCTATTGGCATCACCTTCTTCCTCCTCTCTTTCTTTCTTTGGGGAGGTCCGGCAGGTGATGGCTGTATCTGCTGTGTCAGTCAGTGTCACAGAGCTCAGACTAGGTATATGGAAAGCCACATGAGTTCTACGAAGCAGAAGACCAGGTAGCACTTCTACAATAGTTAGGGATGTGGCACCCACAGATATGTAGCATGGGTATTGGGAACCAGTCAGGTGGAAAGCAGAAGACATTGTGTATGAAGGGTCTTGTGGCACAAATCACCTTCCACAGGTATCTGCAAGGGGAGTATGCTTCCTACACAGCACCACCATCCAGAAGCAGTGACTGTCAGGACTGTGAAAGTAGGAGAGGTTTATCATTAGAATTGTGTTATTTTTTCTTCCTGAAAATCTTATCATTCTTATAATGCCTCTTGACTGCTTAACTGCAAAAGCTCACTTATTTTCACTTTCTAAAGAGTTTGTATTTTAGAGGAGGTCCGGAACTTTTTGAGCCTTTATCCAAGATGCAAGTTTTTAATAGTGAAATTTCAAATACCCTGGGGACTGTTTAGAAGATATTCTAGGAAGTGGAAACTTTCTACTATTCTTGATTCATGCCAGGTGAAAAACTAACATAAGGCAAGTCACATTTTGATATTGATGTTGAATATCTCAAAAGAAATACAGGAGAGACTCTATGCAGTGACATATTGTCCTAGCACTTGTGTCCCTCCCTGAGTTGCTGTAAGGTGGGCTCTCAGTTCTTTGATGATATCCAGGCATCTGAGAGTCTTTCACATCTCCTCTAATAGACTTTTGTGTGATCATTGTTAAAGGATTCTGATAGTCTTCATTGTGAATGAAACATAAAAATGGGAAATAATCATAATAATGCCTGTGTTTCTTAAGTGACAAGTATGTGCAAAGTAACATTATTTCATTTAATCTTCACAGCATCCTTAAAAAAAATCACTTTTCATTTTAGAAGACTGATGCTGACTGAGGTTAATAGTTTGCCCAAGTTAGGACTAATAGAGCCTGAATTTGAGCCCTTGCCTGTCTCTCCCCACTTAGTGTATTCTCATCATTGCATTCTTCTGGTAAGGGTAGTCCTGCTGTGTGGCACCTGGCAAAGAACTAGCCTCTGTTTGCATTTCAGAATTTGGAGGGACCATTTGGATTATGTAATTTAGAATATCACCTTCTGATAGCTAGGAATCTGAGGCCAGGGTTTCTGAGCAACTTATTTCAAGTTCCTTGATTGGTCAGGGGCAGAGTTGGAATTAGAACCCACGTCCTCTATCAGTACCCTGTCGTGCCATGACTGTCTCTGTGTTGCAGTTCCTAGATAGGTTTTGGTTTAGAATGTTAGTGGACTAGCCATTTGTGCTTCCCTGTAAGCAGTGCCTTCATCAGTATGCCTGTCTTTGTGACCCCCTCAGGGGTCAGGAGTCAGGCTTTCTTGCTTTCTTTTTGCATCTCCCAACCTCCTACCAGGAACAATGAACTAGATGTTGATGATGATGGTGATGATATCACCTTTTAGGAGCTGTGGGTGGAAGAGATGGAAATCATCCTCCCAGTAATGTCAGTATAACAAAGCATAAAGCATTAATAATAATAGTAATAGTAATAATAATAATTATAATAATAATAAAGTTTTTCCTCTAAATGTCAGTGCCTGATTCCTGATGGATCAATTAGTTGGATAGAAACATGAATCCATTTGGAGGATGTGTTTCTGACATTTGTTAGTTTTCTTGCCATGAAACCTGATTTCTTTTTAGGCCCTGGGTTTATTTTGTATAGCAATTAGTGCTATTTTTAAAAAATACTATTTTACCTAGACCACACAGCTATTAGGATGAATAGGGGGATATATATTTTTTCTGCTTTAAGGTTCTGTCAAGTACTGTTTCTTAAAACTCAGTTAAAGTCCTAGCATTCCTCAAAGTGGAATGTTAAAATAGGAGAGATTCTCATTGGTTCATGTCATCAAATAATTACTGACATCCTGCCTCAGCTTGTACATTGATTTGGATGTAAGGGAAATACACAACGCAGTCCTTTTCTATAAAAGGTATTTATAAAATAATTGGAAAGCATGTTGGAAAATCTTCCCAATACGCTGAGACCAAATCAGTAGCGAATGATGTTTATGGTCAGATCAGAGGGGAGAGGTCACTTCAAATTAGAGAGGATGGCAAAGACTTCCTGAGATATGCAGTAGATAGGCTGGGTTTTTCACTGAAATAGTGTGTTTTCTGTATTCAGAAATAAGTGTGAGATCAAAGATGGCCTAGATGAGTTGGAGAAGTTTAGGAACTGACAAAGCAAAGTCCAGGAGGGCAGTGCCTATTCTGTTACTTGGGACAGACAGAAAGGAGGGATGTGGTTCATTCTTTCAACAAATTTCTGTTGAGCATCTACTATGTGTAGGAGATACAGTGGATGGGCAGAGACAGATGTATCCTGATAGAGATGTTGGGAGCAGCACATGCTTTTGTGGGTTCTGTACCTACCTAAGTTTGCTATTTTGTTTTTGATAATGAGGAAACTTGATCTTCCAGGAGACAAAAAGGTGGGTGGAATGTGGTTAGTGATCTTGGACAGAGAAAGAGCAAGCATGGGGCGAAAAGAGCATCTGGCAATACAAGTGCAATGTGGCACTGAGCTGTTGCTCTAAGTATTGTTTCTCAGCCAAGTCTAACACCGGCTTTGCATAAGGGGAGTCTTGCTAGGTAAGCAAGTATATGCAGGTAAATAATTTTGGTCATCTCAGAATGGAAATTGTGTTCTTCCATGGATTAAGACCATATAAGACAAAAAAAAAAAAAAGAATTGGGAATTTCTTTCTATCTTTGTCTTATCCCACTTTCCCTTCACTTCCAGATGTCTCCACATCCATGCCTTCTCTAAGAAAAAAGTGAAAAGAGAGAGACCTGTGCTATATACCCTATTCACAGACCTTTGCCCATCCACATTCTCCACACTCTTAATTCTGTTGTAATTTCAAGCTATCACTTTTCTGTCCTGAATCTGGGCAGCACAATATCCTCAACCTGAGTGCCTTCCTGACTTCCAGCCAGAGAACTGGTCTATTGTAGCAGTAACTGCCATATGTATGCAGAAGGGTTGAAACTGGAACCCATTGTCTATGCAGAGGGGAATTCACAGAACAATTACTGGGGGAAGCGATTGTTCGCAATTTGGTAGAAAGCAGTCTTGCTGACTTGCGTGCGCGGCAAGATAATTTAGCTCTGAAGTACAAAGAATAATAACGGAGTTTTTTCTGAGGACCCTTATACCCACAGCCACTGTAGCTGAGCTGACTACAGAGTTCAGAAAGTGCGACTGGGAGCAGTTTTTAACCTCTGAGAAGCTGTTACATAAGCCCTGCAATGTGCCGTTTGTCTTTTTCTCTACAGGCGTCTGCAGCCCACATCCTTTGACCTGCGCAGTTTTGGGTTTGGGAGGGGTTTTGTCAGACGCTCAACCCACTCTCCTCCCACTTTTATGGCTAATGCACTTTAGGATGTAGGGGCACGTCTTTGAGCTAATTCATAGTAAAGGATGAAAGTTAGTCACTAGTAGGTTGAAAAAAGAATTTTTTTGGTATAAAATATCCCCACCCCCTAGATAAATACACCATTTGTCATGGATTATACTTTAAAAAATTTTTTTAACAATAAGATATTTTGAGCTTTGAAAGATCTCTTTTATTTTTTCCCAGGAAGTTCCTGCCCTTTAGATGGGGAATTAAGGGAAATGTTTTAATGCCAGCTTTGTCATAAATGACCTTTGTGACTTGGGGCAAGCCTTTTGGTGATAGGATGGGGCTGTTTCCACACTTGTGTGCAGATGTTGGTGGGAACCTGGGTGGAGCCTAAGCATCATTTGGCAGGAGGTCCAAGCAATCCAAGCCACTGGGGCTCCTCTTATGAAATGATACACATGAGGACCTTAACCCACCCCCATTCTCAGGCAGGAGAGAAAAGAGGGACACTGCTGTAAAAGTACAAGGCAGCAAAAGAAAAGATTAAGATAATGCAGGTGCAAATAATTTGGGTTTATTTTGAGCCCCTGTAACAAGAAAGTTATAGTCAGAAGCTAAAGAAAAAAAATTTGTGAGAGTTTAAACTTTCACCTACTTCCCTAAAGAAAAAATCCATATAAGAGAGAATTCTACTAGGAACCATTTACATTGAAGGGATGAAGGACCCTTAGAAGAAGAGGTATCAGAGACAAATGCTTTCTCCCAGTTGCTCAGACCAGAAACCTTGAGATCCTCCTTTACTCTTACATCTCACAACGTATACACCAGCTATTTTGATGGGATCTTTCCTCAACCCAGATTCAGATTTCCACTACCTTCAGCATCCCCCTAACTGTCTAGTCAGTCTCCTTTCTTTTCTCATCTGGAATCTTGCAGTAGCTTCCTAACTGGTATCCACTTCCTGTCTGTTCTCAGTGGAGAAGTCAGAGCAACTCTATTAAAATGGGAGGAATCAGTCATCACACTTTCCCTCATAAAGTCCATGATGCTCCATTTCACTCACAGGAGGAGCCACTGTCTTTCTGTAGGGTCTCTCTGCTGGATCTGGGTCACCCTGGCTCCTCTCTCCAGTCTCTCCACTGCTCACTGTGCTCCAGCTACACTGGCTTTCTAGGAGTTCCCCAGACATCTGGGCTCACTCCTGTGGTGGCCCTGACTCTTCTGCTTGAAATGATTTCCCCACAGGCATCCACAAGGTTGATTTCTTCATCTCTTTCAGCCTTGTTCAAATTATACCTACTCTACTTGAGAGGTCTTTCCTAATTATTGTTTTCAAAACAATATCCTACACACTCTCACTACTTTTTTTTTTTTAAGAGAAAGAGTCTTTTTTTTTGTTATTTTTTAAATCTAGCTTTTGTTTTTCCAAAACTTAGTTGTGTTATGTGGTGCTGGAGTTGGAACCTGGGTCCTCGTGCATGCCAGGCGAGCTCTCTACTTTTGAGCTACCTCTCCAGTCCCCCAACACTACATCTTTTACTTTGTTCTACTTTTTCTCTTTTCCTCAAAGCACTGGTCGCTTTCTAGCATTCTGTACAGCTGACCTATTGATTAAGTCGACTTTGTACCTGTTTTTTTTACAATTAAAATTCAAATACTTTACCTAAACTGGACAGCAACAGAGAACACACATCTTATGGTAAATAAAGGCACAGAAAAAAACTGGGTTGTCTTTCTGTATCTCCCAATTTGTACATTTGTTCCTTTGCCCTCCAAAACTTGCATTTGATCAAAGAGCTTTTAATTTTTTATTAAGGAGTTGAGTTATTGTACAATCATAAATGCATATAAAGTAACAATATGATAGGCATATGTTCTTAAACCAGAATTACCCCCATATCATCCACACCCTAGTCTCTTGATTCCTCTATATTTCACTTCTACAAGCAATATAAATGCTTTGATTGTGAATTTTCCAGAATTAAATGATCACAGAATTTTATTTGGATTCTCAGGGGGCTAAAGAGTATGCTACATTGTTGATTGTCTCCCTAGAACCCTCCCTTTTCTCTCTCCTCCCCTCCCCGTACCTATTCCCTTCCTGCTTCCCCGCTACATATTTATGGTTGCCCTAGATTATATGTTGTTATGCCTTTGCTGGGTCTAATACATGAGTTTGACTATCTTTTACCCAAGCCTGGGTTTAGCTCCAGCATCTACAACTGAGTAAAATCATTTGACCCTTGATTCTCTGGGTTTGGCTAACTTCGCTCAGCATGATTTCTTCAGTTGCCATCCGTTTACCTGCAAAGGTCACAATATCATTATTTCTAATTGCTGAGTAAAGTTCCATTGAATATTTATATACCACAGTTTTTGGATCCATTCATCCAGTGAGGGGCATCTGGGTTGGTTCCATAATTTAGCTATTGTAAATTGAGCTGCGGTGAACATAGATTTTGCTGTGTCACTGTAATGTGATGATTATACAGCTTACCTATTTATTAAGTTCACCTTGTATCTCTTCTTGACAGAACGTAAACTCTATTAAAGCATACATGCTATTATATCTTCACTATTTTATCTAAAATACTTAAACTCATGCCTACCACATATTAGGTGCTCAAGAAACATTGCTTAAATTAATGGATGGGTGGCTTCAGTACTTTCTAGTGTCTCTTTTACTTTTAAAGTTATATGCTTCTATGATAAAAATAACCTGTTCTCAGCAATCTTTGGTTTCTGGTCAGGAAAAAAAAATAATAGATTTGGGGGGTTAGATGGTGAATTGCATCTCTTCTGGCTCAATAGAGGCCCTTAAGTTAAATATTCAACACTATCATTTCTCTGGAGAAGGCTGTGAATGCTCCCAGAGTTGAATTTAATGATAAACCACACAGAAAGAGGAAAGGGGGAAAGGCAGCAGTAAATGAGGATGAATTCCCTCATCCTAAGACTGCAGTACCCTAAGAAGTCAGTATGTGGATTCAATGATCAGGTAGCTCCCAAGCACATAAGGCTAACCTGGATGTTCTAATCCACGTTGGCTTGTATTTTTATATGCAGATCAATAAAACTGGCATTTAAGCAGCCAACTGAGTCTCATGTTCTAGTTTCTCAGGCCTGACATGGTGACCCAATGTGGTTAGGGCCTTTGAGGTCTTGCTCAGCTTCTGCTGATACTGATAAAATTATGCATCTTCCATCTCTCAATCCATTGGTTTGATCAAGAACAGACCTGTTTGGGAGAGAATAGTTTGTTTCTATATTAGTGCAGTTATTGATAAGAATTTATTGCATAAATGTCTGCATTGTTTTAAAACCATGTGGTTGAGAAAGTTCTATTTGAACGTCAGTTTTATAGTTCCTACCGCCTTCTTTCATCTTTACCTCATTGCTATCTGGAACTTGTTCCACCATCCTCTATCTATCTGTAGAAGCATCTTCATAAAATTGAAATAGACATAAGCAAGAAGAGAAAGAGCATGTGGGCTATTTTTTTCTGTTAATATTTGTAGGGAAAAATAAATAAAGCTTTGTAAAAATCAAGTTCTTTCAACTCATATGCCACATATAAATGTTCATACAGACACTCTGTTGGCCATCAGCCAAGCAGTGGCATGCTCAGATATCAGAAATCAAGATGGGCACTGATGTTTCAGGTAGAGTGCAGTGCACACTCATCACTGTTGCTTCTCAACTTGCAGAAGAGGGATCTGAAAATCCCCAAGGTTCTTATTTATCATCCCTCCAGGTCCTGGGCAGTTTTCTTTCTCTGTTCCTTACCTGCTCTGCTCATAGATTGGGTCCTGGGAAATTGATTTCATCTCTTCCACAGCTGCTTAAAGATAGCGGTCTTTTCATCTGAGCATTGGATGAGTGGTTGGCATGACCCAGTTTGTTGTAATATCATGTGCATGACTGGTAATATCATGTGCGTGACTGTATTGTGTGCTGTTATACTGCATTAGGGTATGGTGATGGCTTTATTTGAGCACAAGGGATATTTTCCGGAATCTCTGTTGTGTGATTCGAGAATATTACTATGCTGTGTATGGACTTGTCTTAAGTATAGCAGTTAAAAAACAATGATGAAAAAAATTCCACTAAAATATAATAACTACAAAGTGGAATGATTCTAAATCTGCCTTTTTGTTCTTTTTTTTTTTTTTTAACTTTCACACTTTATAAGATTTGTCTAATCCGGAAACAGGAACATACAAATATATTTAACATACAAAACCCATAAATAATTACCATCACAATTACATAGAAATCTTTTGTATATTAATATAACATTTGAAGTGAAATTCAGAATCCATGACTTAGTAAAATAATTAAGTTTATAAGGCTAACATAATTGACAAAAATCAAACAATATCTTTAGATATCTTATAAGCTGACAAAATCATTCTAATGGTGAGAAATAGTTATTACCTGACATACAATGCATCTATTTATATGATAATGAAGCATTTATTTAGTCAGAGAAAACAAATATAAGTCAGGTTTTAAATGGCAGGGGATTTTATGTTATTTTATTTTATTTTATTTGAATGGTACCACATATGAAAGCAGAAAAATTTAAAGTTTCATTAAACATTTTGTATACGTTAAAAGTACAGATATAATGTATATAAGGGAGCATTTACTGGTTAACTTATATGTGTCTGATCTATAAATCCTTAATTTTAACACACTTTACATAATATTTAAACCAGTGTTAATACAAAACATCTTTAGTCTTTTGATGTGTATACATCTTTAGTCATATATATATATATATATATATATAGATAGATAGATAGATATAGTGTTGAAAATACTAGAAAAACCGAAAATAGTATCCTTTTTGTTCTTAAACTTCTGATCTGCTTTCTTTTACATATTAACATATATCTGTAAGAATTGCTCAGAGGCACTGAAAATGTACAGTGTAGGGAAACCAGTTTTTACTTCATGTAGTCTCTTTTGGTGAATATGGGTCAAAACAATCTTCTTAACCTCATTTGCCTATTAAAAAAGGCACTATTGCCTCTTATTATATGTCTTAGTGGTTTGATGGAGTATGCAGATAAAATATTCAGATTGAGATTATCTTGATATAATATCATGAGCTGCCAGCATACTGGCAGGGCAGTAATGGCTTAAAACCAGACAGCTAGATAGTGAGATACATTTTGTGCTTCTTCCTGTAAAGTATCCTTTCTCTTTTAGGCCAACTTCAGAGAAGTGATTTGATAACTGGTTTATTGGCTGCAGAATTTCAGTTGTAGGTTTAAATTTTTTGTTGGTGATCTGTGGGTTTGAGCAGCCAGCATTTTCCCATCTTTTAGTAGGGAGATTGCTCCCCAAAGTCCCTCAGTCAGGGCTGGTGGTTATGTCTTTCTTCCTTTCTCATCTCCCTTGCAGTCTTTGTGGCAGGAGTAAAAGCATGATGTAGAGAACTTTGGGAGAAATAAAAATCAAAAGACTTTCCAGTGTGTTGGGTAAGTGGCACAGAAAGGTATGCAGATGGTTGCAAATAAGTTTTGGGGTTCAAATTCTGAAGCATCAAATGTTGTAATTTGTTCTGCAACATGCACTTTTTGTGGCTTCAGTATAGTGGTTTATTATGCTCTGGGGACATGAGGGATATTTCTGGGCTTTTAGTTACTTTAAATAAATTTATAGACTGGAGTGGTAGCTTAGTGATAGAGAGTGCTTTCTTGGCACGCGTGAAGTCCCAGTTTGATCCCTAGCACCACATACACAAATAAATAAAGGAAAAGAAAAACTGGATAAAAAATACAGACTCTCTCACATACTTTCTCTCTATTAAAAAGATTTTTTATTAGTGTAATTGAAGTAGTTTTTTTTCTTTTTTGGGGGGGCGGGGGCTGGAATCTGGTCCTTTGGTTCTTGCTTGGTGAAACTGGGTAACTTGTGTGCAATGCTAGGCAAGACCTGCCCAGAGGGAAGTGCAATTCTTCAAGGCACCTTGCTGGGTGCAAACCTGGTGTCTTGGTGAGAGCCTATGTCTAGGCACATCATTGAGGTAGGAAGGAAAGAGGTAATGCTGCATTGTGGTCAAGTATATAGGAATTTGGGGAAGAAAGGTGGATTTACATACTTAGTGAAAGGAGGAAGTAGGAAACATTATCTTGGGCTACTCTTCCTGCTGTGGATAGACCATGGCCATTTGGATTGATCTAGATCAGGGAAGAATTCCAGTCTGTAGGCCACTCTACTGTTTTGTTCATTTACTTGTTTATCTATTCACTTATCCATTCCATTCTTCCATTCATTTATTCACCCATTTAAGAAATTTTTATTCAATATCTATGTACCAGCAGGGCACTTAGGACACAGAGAAAAAAAGCCATGGATATGTCCTTAAATTCTGGTAGCAGAGGAAGAGGATGGTTGGTGACAGTACCCTGCTGACTACATGAGGCCTGATATTGCCTGGGATTGAGTTTCCAGCATGTTCGGTGAACTTGCCTGATAACTTTGAGTCCCTTGCACTTGCTGATCATTTAATTCTCAGGAAAGTACACAGAAGCAGCTGCTCAATTGACTTCAGGAAAGACTGAGATGTGTATTATATGGATAGAGATCAGGGAATTTTATTTTTCTTTTTAAAGAACTCATCACAGGCTTTATAATGAAATCATTGTTTTAAAAGAATCCCTACTGACTGATAAAAGCTTGAATAGTCTTTGGGATTTCTTCAGCCAAGAGATCTGAGGTCAGAAGATGACTGTTTACAACAGTGGTTGAAAGGGAATGTTAAAGAAATGTTCTAACAAATTGGAGTCAAACTCACCAGCCTGGTGCTGTTTCCTGAAACAAAGGCCTAGCTTTGGTCCCTTCTGTCTTCACCCACAGCAGTTCACTTATCATTTATCTTGCTCCCCACATCGATCTTTCTTTCTTCTGCCCAGCTGTAGCCTACGTTTCTGGTTTTCTCAAAATGACTGAGAGGGCTGGAGGTGTTCCTCACAAGGTAAACAACAGATGCTGTTTTGACTGGGGCAGAAATTGCCAAAGGTAAATGGGTCTTTTCCAATGTCACACTGTGTCTGGTGTTTCTCTCTCTCTTGTTTTTAAGTGAAAAAAAAAGTATGTTTATACACACACACACACACACACACACACACACACATACACATACACACACACACCCCATCTCCTAAGGTTTAAACACTGCCAGCTCTCATCAAGCCCAGGATCTGAGCTCTGAGAGAGCAGCATCTTTCCTCAACCTTTCTTAAACTGGTGTTTTGGTGAGATTTGGAGGTAAACATCAAGAGACAAAAGTGGTAGCTGGGTGGCAGCTTCAATTGGGCGTGCTCTGAAAATTCAGAGGTTCTGATTTTTAGACACAGAGGTAATTATTTCTTTGGATATCTGATGTACATTCGGGTTCAAGGAAAGTATCTTGATCAGAGAAACCTTAATAAAGGGCTGGAAATTAGAGGGTGATGCAGAGAAGGGAACTGGGCAGGCATGGTGAGTGAGCTTGGAGCGCATATGAAAACTGAACCTTCCATCTTAATCCCATTTTTTCCAGACTCATGCAACTGGAGTTCATAATGGACTTATGGTGGGAATAGTAAAAAAGGGACATTAGCTTGAAGAGTGCTAATTGCTATTAAATAGATCTGGATTTCAAATCTGTATCTCCCACTTATGAACTGTATGTTTTTTAGCCAAGTTACTTAATCTTTCTTATAGTTCCTCATATAAAATTTTAGGATGAAAATTAAAAATTAATATTACGATTAAAAATAGGAGGTCACTAAAATGCCTACTATAGTGCCTGGTACTCAATAAAGGACAAATGAAATAATAGGAAAGATTAGTCAGAAGGTAAGATAAATGGGTAAGATGGGGCTTTAAGTATAAGTACGTGCCTTAACTTGGCCCCTCGGATGCCTAGGGAACCTCTTGAAAGGCCATGCAATTGACTTTCCTCACTTTAAAGTCAATAATAGTAATAATAATAATAATAATAATGAAAATGTTGACAAGAAGTTTGAGTTACACAGGGATTCTGATATTAATTGGTATGACTAGTGACCCAGCAATGCTCAATTGCTGTCCTACTTCCATTTCTTCTTTTTCCTCCTTGGCATTGGAGCTTGAAACATATTAGCACTGCTTTCCTTCAGGACTCTTGTTATCCTAAATTCTCTTGTTATTGTTTGGTATCCCCAGCAAAGCTAGTGTGAGACAACACAGGAAGGCTGAGATAAGATGATTGGGTTATGAGAGGCTTACCAGTTAATCCCATTAGGGGATTAGCTGTAGCTGTAGGCTTGTAGGGTGTGGCTGGAGGAGGTGGGTCATTGTGGGTGTGCCTTTGGGGTATATATTCTGTATCTGATGTGGAGTCTCTCTCTCTGCTCCCTTGAGCCATGCCTTCTACCATGATGTTCAGCGTCACCTTGAGCCCCAAGGAATGGAGTCGGCCTTCCCTGGACTAAGACCTCTGAAACTGTGAGCCCCCAAATAAACTTTTTCTCCCAAAATTGTTCTTGTCAGGTCCTTTAGTCACAGCAAAGAAAAAGCTGATTAAAAAATCTCTCATAAGTAACACGTGCGAAGTAGTGAGAAAGGAGAGCTGGCTAATTTGTCTGTAGGAAAGGCCCTGCCATCCACCCAGAGGACAGCTCCCTGAACAGTGTGTTCATTCTCTAAGGTGCTTACCAGGGAAGAGGTGTCATGGATCAGGGAGCAAACCATGCATTAGGAAGATGTGTCCCACTGTATACCCTGCATCAACTGCATCAGTGAGGAAAGGGAGTGAGGAGGGTGGACTGAAAGACTCTCTCCCCCAGTGTGAGTGGCAGTTGACAGTCACTGAATGCTGAGTGCCCATAAGCAGATTTTTCTGGCTCCAAATCGCAGATCTTCACCTCCCTGCCAGGAGGTTCCAGCAACACAATTGCTCAGGTCAAAAAGACAGAGCATGAGCCCTTCTTCATGACAGTTAGCCAGGACTGCTGATATCAGTGTCTTCTTATGTTAAGCTTGCAGAATATCTTTAACCATATATTTAACTTTGAGTTTTCTTTTTCTGACTCTTGGCTTTTTAAACCTTTTATGGCTTATGGATAAATTATTTTCATCTTATAAATTCATATTGAGAAACTTGCTTTAGTTATCCTTTTTTTAAAAAAAAAGTGAATTTTTTGCCAGCTAAGCATTTGTGTCCTCAGTGTACAGAATCAATTTAATTTACATGCTAATAGAGTTAGGTATTGACAACATGTGATAAGATCTTATTTTGGCAAGCACCCTGTTAGAATGCAGGGGCAAAACAGAGTAAGTTCCACTGTGTCAGACGCTTCTCATTTTATACTTGCAATTCCAGAAAACTGCTTCTCTGTCTGTGTCCTTTCTAAGGAAACAAAAGACAAAAACAAAAAATAAAGCTGCTCTATCCCAGTGAATGTACCACTTAGGGACTGAGGTCTCTGGTCTCTAATTCTTCTGTGTAACTTTAGAAGAAGGCTGCTGGTTTGATGGAAGGTATTATAAAGCAGAAAGCCCCACCCCTGATGTCACCTGTTTTTACTGCCATTATTCCATCAATAATTCAGTTCTATTCAGAGAATGTTTATTGATTGATTGTTGCTCCCCACAGGGTTCTGGAACGGGCAGTGGGCAGAATGACCTCAGCGGACCTTAGCCATTCCCGGGGCCGGCAGGACACTGGGAACCGGGCGCCAACAGGACAGGGCTAGGGAACGGGGGAGAGGAGTGGCTCCCCACAGCGTTCCTGAGCGAGGAGCGGGCAGAACGACCCAGCGGACCTGGGCCATCCCCCGAGGGCCGAGTTAGGAAGGGTTGGGGAGCCAGGAACAAGGGGGCGAACGCCGGCGGCCGAAACCCGGGACCTGTATCTTCTACCGCTGCTGATCTCTCCCACGTCTCTGCTGATCTCTCCGGTTCTGTGCGTCTTCTCTGCTTCCTTCAGGACAGGGCTGCTTTCCTCCTGGCTGCCTTCTTCTCTGGTTCTATGCTTTCTTCCTTCAGGACACGGCTGCTTGCTTGCTTGCTTTTCTCTGGCTACTGCTTCTTCTTTGGCTGCTTCTTTACCTGACTAGCTGCTACTCTATTTATCCATTACAACAGCCAATAGGGTACGGTGCAAACACCTTTCTCCAATTGTAACAAATGGGTGGCCGAATAGCTTAGTCATGCGGTCAGGCAATTTGCTAATTACAAGCAAGCTGGACCCCTTAGAGTTTTTTACCACCAATTCTTTTACAAGCCAGCTGGGCCTCATGTTCCCAACAATTGAACTTTAAGTAACTGACACATTCTGGATGGTTTGGAGTGTTAAAAAAATATAAACAAAAACCACAGAACTTGATTCCTCCCCTTAAAGAGATCAAAATCTACTAGGCATATCTGTCATTTGTGAAAGGATTACATTAGGAATCTTATGTGCTTGATTAAATGTAGAAAAAATTGCAAAAGTGCTTTGGAGAATCGGCACATTAGGATTGTAGTTCTCAGCCACAGTGTTATTATTATACATTCCTGTCCCAATTAGTTGTGAGATTTGTTGCAGATAACTTATCTGTAATAATAATTCAAGACCTAAAATCTGTGTATTACTTATTTTTCACATGATCAAAGTGGATTCAGTGTAATCCCTAAAAACATCACTGGTTTGCATGCCAAAATGCTTTCTTGAGGAGGAAATCAGATAGATTGGATCTAATAAGAGGCAATGACAGTGTAGCTGTCTGTTTAGGTGCCTGGGCCCTACAGTCAGTTAACCTGAGTTCAAATCCCAATTCTTGTCCTTTGACCTCACATCCTTTGAATCCTCTTTGAGGATTCAGAGATTGGCCCTGTGCACCTCACATACCTTGCCATGTAGCAAGTGGTAGTAAATGTTAGACAGCATCATTATTAATTACTACAGCATTGCTACATGGCTTTGAGTCTAAGAGACTAGAAGGAGGAGACATCTATGTTGGCTGGAGTGAAGATGGAAGGCCTAACAGCAGAATCAGTGTAGAGACGGTGCACATTTAGAAGAGGAGATTTAATTTCACTTTTGACTGGGTGTGGCCCCACTGTTCATTGTGCCAGCCCCCAACCTGTGCCTGACTTCTTGTTTTTTTTCCCCACTACTGACAAGCCTACTTAGAATTTCTATGAGTTGTCTTTGGAGTTTTGCTTGATTCTTCTGTGATTAGATTGTTTGGTTTTGGAATGGTGTATAATGGCCTGATTCTTTTTCTTTTTCCTGAATGCATAGAGAAAAACTTCATTTGTGACCCTTGCTACCGTCTTTTCTATTCCTACACCAACACAGACTGGTCTTACCCACACAGGGCCTTCACCATGAGGTGGACCTGGTGCCAGCCTTCAAACTGTTCATTTGTTCTTGGTAATCAAGTGCACATTATTCTCAGCACCTGTTCAACCATGGCTTCCCTTAAGCCCACCATTTGCACTTGTTCATTTTATCTATAACAAAATAATTTTATTGCAAATATTTAAAAATACATGAAATTAGAGAAATTATTAGCCTCCATAAACACATTCACATTTAATAATTTTGAATATTTTGCTATATTCATCTGTCCCTTTTGTCTTTTGCTTTGCTGAATTATTTTAAAGCAAATCTCACTTGTTAGTTCATACTGATATATGCAGTAGAATGCACTGCTAAAAACTATGACTATTTTGCTATATAACTATAATGTTGCACTTAGTAAAATAAAAATGATTAAATTTCTTTTGAATTTTTGTTTTTGTTTGTGCTGGGGGTTGAACCCAGGGCCTCATGTATGCTAGAGGAACTGTATGTCTGAGCTCCTCCTCCAACCCCTTGTTTGTTTTAATTAGGATCCACATAAGGCTCTAAAATTATATTGGGTTGTGTCTTAAATTTCTTTTGGTCTCGATCAGTACGCTTCTCTCTTTGACACTTTACCCCTTTCAATCATGCCGTAAATTTAATGAAGGGAAGGTGATTATCCTTAGGATGTTCCACATTCTAGATTTATCTCTGCTTTGGAAGAGCTTGGCCCTGCCGTTGGTTTTGGGTCTGCACATAAGAGGGGGAATGTGATCCATTTCAGTATACTTTTTTTTTTAGAAGCAGTGTTTAAATTTTTTGTTTATGCAGGAATTTTTTTTTGTATTTTCCTTGTTAGGAGAATACTTAGTTACTTTATCTCTTTAAAGTGGAGTGCTTTGTCCTCTTGTATCTCAGAACACTTTATGTTTGTTTACATGGAGGCTCTTAATCCCCATATGTTAATTTTTAATTTACCACATTCTCTGATTTCTCAGAGTAGTTTTTAATGGATTCTTTTGAATTTTCCAAATATACATATCTATTATCTAAAAGTAGGTCTAGTCCTATCTCCAAATTGGTTATCTTATTGGCTTCATTGGCTAATTCTTTCAGTGTCATGTTAAATAGTAGCAGCAATAGAGGGCAGCTCTGCATTCTTATGTTAATGGAAATGCTCCAATATTGCTGCAATAAGTAAGATGCATGTTTAGTTGATACTTATATCGGTGAATGTGTGGGTGAGTGTGTATGACTAAAAATAAACACTGAATTTTTAAGTGTTTTTTTCTGCCTTTGCTGAAAATGACCCTACAATTTTTACTTTTTATTTGTTGCTGCAATTAATTATGCTCATATATTTCCTCATATTGAATCATTTTACATTCTGAAGAATAAAATATATTTTTTTCATGATCTATGTTTCTTTCAATGAATAAAATTCTGGTTAATATCTCACTTTCAATTTTTTACATTAATTTTAACAACTGAGAATGAGATAGTTTTTTGCATAATCTTTATATGAATTTTATATCAGTGAGTATTTTATATTTCATATAAACATTTGAATGATGTTCATTTCTTTTCTGTGATGTATAATAACTTAAGCATAAATTGCACTATCTGATATTTAATTGTTTGATGTATTCATGTAAAGCCATCTGGGCCTGGGGCTGTTTTGAAGAGTAGTTATTTGAAAACTCTCAGTGTCTTGTATGATTGCTGATCTGCTTGAGTTTTCAGCTTTATATTTGACTGAAGTAATTAATTTCATCAAGGTTTTTAAATATTTGCATAGATTGTGCTAATTTGGTTACATATATTAAAAAGATCCTTTGTTTAATTATTTTTCCTTTGTCATATTTATTTTGTGTATTTCCGCTTTCTACCCATTTATTAGAAAAGTAGATCAACTAGAGGTTTGTCTACTTTATTAGCGTTTTTCAAAGGACAAGGTTCTTTTCTTTTTTCTTTTGTTCAATATTTGTTTTTTTTTTCTTCAGTTTTGGAGCTGGGTGTTTAATATGATTTTGTTTTCATTTTTATTAATACGGAAGAGATAAAAGCTACAGATTTTTGAGGATTTACTTTAGCTATATCCCCCTGTATACAATATAGTATGTGATGTTTATAAGATCAGATGTTGGTGACCAAAAAGAAGTCAGACCTAAAAGTGGCAGAGTAAAGCTTTTATTGGAATTGGCTCATCAGTCCTCCAGAGTGAGGGCGGGCTGGGGAAGTTGCACACGGCTCTGCCTGTGCAGCAACTTTATAGTCTGGGGTGTTCAGGGGAAGTTTGAGAGTCTTGTATCCCTCAGGGATTGGCTGGTGACTCCATCCATCATTGGGCAGTTGTGAGATGCCATTGGGGTTTATCTCTCAGTGCCTGATTGCTTGTTCTTTGCATGCATGGGCTGCCTGATGCCCTGCCCACATCCAACAGCCTGAGATCGACCTAACATTCCAACCTTTTTGGTGAAATAGTGTGCTGATTTCTATCTGGATACCTCCTGCTGTTGTGGGGGCATTGTGGAGAGGGGAAGGTTCAGGTGTTGATTCAGTAGGGAGGCAGCCGTAAGTGTGCAAGAGCATTTGGTTGTATGTTACTCTAGCAACCTCGCTAATGGGGTTTCTGGGGAACCTGAAGAGACAGGAGCAATCATTATAAGGAATCCTGTTACTAATATGGGAGTAAGGATGGGGGTCAGCCAGGTGACAAGAGTGAAGTTTAGCTACCCTGGCCAAGGGTCATTTGATTGTTACTGCCTAAGCCTTTTGCTCAGACGTCTGAGATTTTCAATGTTTTTCTCAACCAGCCCAGTTTCATTGATGTGGTAGCAGCACTCCTCTTTTAGGAATAGACATGTTCCCCCTTTGTCTGCTGTCTGGAGATCTAGTGCTCAGAGGTTCTGCAAGGAAACTTTGGTAATTATGTTATTTGTCTTTGTAGGGAGGCAGGGAGGCAGCAAATGCCTCTACTGCATCTTGGAGTTGCTGTTCTAGCCTCTGGGTGGCAGTGACTGCTTAACCAAGTCTCCTGCCCCAACCTGGAGGCAGTGAGTGAGAAGCTAGGGAGAGTCCAACCACCACTGGTAGGAAAATGGCCAGCTTTGCCCTAGGTAGGGGATTTTGAGTGAGCCAGATTAATTCAGCTTCACTATAAAGTGTCAGCTAAGGAACTAAAGTAGAGGGCACACAGAAAGCAAAAGGCATATGGGAATCTAATTTTTTTTTGGTCAGGGTGCCATTACAACAGAAAAAGAATCCTGGAGGAGCAAACACTGAAGAAGAGACCTGTATGGTTTGGTTGCAAGATATCGAAGGAGAGGAAGTGTAATGGTAAGAAAAGTTCTTTGAAGAGAACTTTGAAGAGAACTCGGAGGGGGCGCCCCCTGAGGCGTTGAGGAAGTGTTAAAGTTAATAGGGACAGCTGTTAGGGGGGTCTGGCCCAAACCTGTGCAGAGAAAGCAGTCTGAGATGTTGTTGACCCTGGATAAGTTGAGAAGTTGAAGACCTTGATGTATCAGGGTGAGCCATGAGAAAGAATCGGCGTTGGGATGGGTAGCTGCATTGATTTGGTGTTGAATTTCCTTTTTCTGTTCCTGAATGGTTATATGAATCTGAGGAAGTACCTGCACACAAGTTCTCTAGATTTCGATTGAAGCTGAGGGAAGCTTGGTCCATCCGCAAGAATAAAGTTTACTGTTCACACCAGAAGCCCATTTTGGGCCCCAAGGGTCCTTAATAGTCAATTTGGCATGTGCTTGGTTCTCATAGCAAGGCTTATCTAGGAAGTGTTTCTCAAATGAATTATGGGGCATCCACCATAGGTGTCAGGCTGTTGCTTACAAAAGTCCTTAGTCTTGTCCAGTAGGAAGTATAGCATAGCAACACACATGGATGAGGATGGGACTTGACTAAATCCAGTGATGTTAGGAGTGACTGCATGATTGCAGCCAGTAGAAGAGCATTCACCCTGACCCACAAACTGAGAGTAGGAGATCTCATCTTGCTGCTTTGTTTCCTGGATGTAGAAACACCACCTGTAGGCTGGGGTAGAGGTCTGAGAGAGGTTAATGAGTAGTAGGAGAAATAGCGGTTGGGGAGAGATCTTGAGTTTGGCGGGCCCCAGCTTGGTGGCAGTCCAGGGCTGGGTATCTGGGATGGGTGCATTTTTAAGGTGAGAGACATGGTACCAAGGGGAGTAGCCCAAAACTTTGGCTTCTGTTGGGGTGGTAAATATGACTGTTTGGGGTCCAGTCCAGCTAGGTTGCAGCAATTGAGGATATAGTTTCAAAGCAAAACCGTGTCACCCGGTTGAAGAGGGATAGTGGCCGATTCAGGTTGTGGTCTGGTTGGAGATAAGACTGTAGATGGCACAGGAAGACAGCAGTCTGTGTGTTCCCTTAGGAATTTGTGTAAGAGTGTGAGATAGGGTAGATACGATGCCAAGGGGGAAGGGAGATGACAGGAAATCTTTGGTTTATTAGGAAAGGGTGCCCATAGAATAGCTCAAAGGGGCTGAGGCCTGACAGGGCTCTAGGGGCTGCCTGAATTCTGGTAGTCTCTATGTGATGTTGAGGCCTTTAGAGACTAGTTGAACAACCTGAGAGGTGAAGACTGGACCGTTGTCTGACTGGATGGACATAGGAAGTCTGAATCCGGGAATGAGCTGCTCAATGAGAATGGAGGCAACGGTGTCTGCAGTTTCCCTGGAGATGGGGAAGGCTTCTATCCAGCCTAAAAAGTATCATCCAAAGTGAGTAAATAATGAAGCTTTCCATGTCTAGGCATGTGGGTGAAGTCGATCTGCCAGTCTTCACCTGGCTGATGGCCCCTCATCTGATGTGCTGGGAGTTTGGGTTTGATGCTCCCTTATGTGGAAACTGTGGAGTAGACAGGGCAAGTGGAGTGGACCTGCTGGAGAATAGTTCTCATTCCTGGGAGATAAAAAAGGGGTTGGAGAAACTGCAGAAGAGGCATGGGGTCAATATGAAGAGAGTTATGAATGTCCATCAGCAAGTTGTAAGCTTGCTGTTTGGGAAGGGCAGTGTGGTCCCCCAGGAAGATCCAGTCATCATCACCAAAATGGCTGCCATGGGCTATTAGGTCTTCCTGCTCCTGTGGAGAATATTTAGGTTTGATTATAGTGGATAGGAATAGAATGGGAGCTATTGAGGACTTTGTTATTAGCCCCTGTGCTATACAGTCTGCTTTATTGTTACCCATGGGTATGGGGGTCTGAGGAATTTTGATGTCCTTGGAAGTGTATGATGGCAACTTGGGATGGCAACTGAAGTTCCTCCAACAGTTGGAAATTAGGGAAGTGTTGACCACCGGTGACTCCTTTGTGGTTAGAAACCTATGTATCTTCCAAATAGCCGAATGTGAGTGAGCAATCAAGAAGGCATATTTGGAATCTGTGTAGATGTTAAACTGATTGTCTTTGGATAAAATGAGGGCCCTAATAAGAGCAAAGAGTTTGGCTTTTTGGCAGCTGGTCCCTTCTGGAAAGCAGCTGACTTCCAGAACTGAGGCAGTGGTGACTACCGCGTAAGTGGCTCTACAGCGTCTGTCAGAGCCCAGCACAGAACTGCCATCTACAAAAATGGTTAGGTCAGATGAGGGGAGTAGGGAATCAAAAAGGTCCTCATGGGGTAAATGTAGAGACTCCAGTACCTGTGGATAGGAGTGGCTGATGGTTGAGGGAGGTGGGGACAGGGGGAGAAGTGTAGCCAGGTTGAGAGAAGAACAGAGTGATGGTGGGGTTTTCTATAAAGAAGAGGTGAAATTCTTGAATCTGTGATGGGCTCAGGAGGGGAAGGGATTTATGGCTTAAGAGATCCTGGAGTTGATAAGTAGAGAATACAGTTATTGATTGGAGAAAGGTGAGTTTTAGGGCTTCCTTAGTCAGTTCAGCTGCTGCTGCCAGTGCCTGGAGGCATGGTAGTCATCTATGAACCATGGAATCGAGTTGCTTGGAGAGATAACCACTGGTCTATAGGAAAGTCCAGTTGGTTGAGCGAGGAGGCCAGTGGCAACACCCTGTTTTTCATCTGTGAAGAGGTGGAAAGGATGGTTAGGATTAGGGAGAAAGAGAGTGGGGGAAGATGTGAAAGCATCTCTGAGCTTATAAAAGGCGTTGGTTACCATATTGGGGGAGGAGAGTGGCCCATGAGGGGTCTCCTCTGGTGCCTGATATAGAGATTTGGCAAGAAGTGCAAAGTTGGGGACCTAATGTCTAAAAAAATCAGCCAAACTCAGGAAGCAGAGGTTGTAATCTGCTGTTTCTGGCAGCTGTAGGTTATGGAGGGCTTGGATTCTGTCCGTTGGGAGGCTTTTAGAGGTAGGAGTGCCTAAATATGTGACTGAAGAGGTGGTAAACTGGGCTTTGGCTGGAGAGACCAAATAGTCCCGAGATCCCAGGAGTTAATGAGCTGAGCAGTGTGAGCTTGGGGGGTTTTGAGGGATGACCTATGTAGGTGAAGGTCATGCACATATTGTAGGAGAATACTATTTCCCAAGTCACAGGTAGCCAGATCCTGAGCCAGGGCTTGCCCAAAGAGGTGGGGGCTGTCCCGGAAGCCTTGGGGCAAAACTGTCCATGTCATCTGTTGAGACCTAAAGAATGTAGGATCCTCCCATGTGAAGGCAAAGAGGTAATAGGAGTCAGGGTGGAGAAGAACTGTAAAGAACGCATCTTTGAGATCTAGGACTGTGAAGTGTGTGGTAGAAGGGGGGATGTGGGAAAGAAGGGTTAGGAACCACTGGACGGATGGGAATAACTGCCTTGTTAATTAGGTGGAGATCCTGGACCAAGCGATAGGCCCTTGCAAGTTTGCGTACTGGCAATATGGGGGTGTTAACAGGGGCAATCAGTAGGGATGAGGAGTCCTTGAGTAAGTAATTGGTCTATGATGGGTTTAAGTCCTTCTCTGTGGGTATGGGAGATAGGGAACTGGGAACGTGAAGGAAATTTAGTTTGAGGTTTCAGTTGAATAAGGACTGGCTTGTGGTGGGAGGCTATGACCAGCTTAGAGGTATCCCAGACTTGAGGATCAATCAGCTCTGGGGGCAGTGGTAGAGCAGGTGGTGTGAGGGTGCTAGAGAGTGTAAGAATGAGAGGTAGGAGAAGGTAAGTATTAGTATCCCTGGTGAGGAGTTGTAAAGTGGCCCCTAGGAGTTGGAGAACATCTCTGCCTAAGAGGGGAATTGGACATGAGAGAATGACCAGAAAGAGTGTGTAAAAGGGTGTCCCTCCAGGGTACAGGCTAGCTTAGCTGTTCTGTTTGGGAAGGAGGGTTTCCCATCAATTCCCATAACTGAAATCTGGGAAGGTAACAAAGGCCCAGAGTGGGCAGGCAAGTCAGAATAGGTAGCCCCCATGTCCGCAAGAAAAGTTATGGACTTACCCATTACCTGGAGCATTACCCTGGGCTCGGCAAGGGTGATGGGGGTCCTTGAGTCTGGACTCCTATAATCTTCCATGAATCCCAACTGCTCAAGGCAAGTGACCGCCTGGCTGGTCACACACCCCCATGGAGGCGCTGGGACAGGGCTGGACATAGGGCAGTTGCTCTTCCAGTGCCCTGCTTATTTGTAGGTGGGATATGGCCTGGAGGGAGACCATGGGTTTGGGTACTGATGGGCCCAGTGACCTTCACGTCCACACTTGAAGCAAGCCCTTGGTGGAGAGGATTTCTGGTCCCTCTTTGAAGCTCTTGCTGGAGCCACTGGTCACAGGGCAGCTACCAAGGCCTGGGTTCGGAGTGTTACCTTCTTCTGTAAGCAAACCTGCCTGGCCAGTTTGGACAATTCCTTTGGGCATTATAGTCTTTGAAGGCCATTTTTTTACCAGATCTCAGATAGGGGTCTGAGGGCCCTCCTCAGCTCATTTGAGCTTTTATCTAATATTAGGGGCCAATTGAGAGATGAAATCGGTCGCTCACACTGTAGCCCCAGAGGGAGATTCAGGGTCCAGTTTAGTATGTTTGGTAAGGACCTCTGTAAGACTAAGAAATAGGGCTGGATTTTCATCTGGATCCTGAGTAATTTTCCTCAGTTTATCAAAATTAACCACTTTATTGGAGACTGTCTGCATGCCTGCTATGAAATGTTGGATCATGCAAGTACAATTACGGTGGCCCTGTTGGACTTCCTGGTAGTCCCAATTGGGCTCATTTGGTGGAACTGCTGCTGCACCCATGGGTAGAGTTATGTCTGTTAGGCAGACTTGGTCAGCATGGTCTCACGCCACCTGCTCAATGAGAGCTCCTTCATCTGGGGTAAGGGAGGAAGAAAGAATGACATAAACATCATGCCAGGTGAGGTCTGAGAAACAAGCCTGAGAAAGGTATCTAAATTCTTTAATGTAAGTAGAAGGGTCAGCAGAGAAAGACCCTAGGTGTTTTTCAATCTAGGATAGATCCTGAGGTGGAGAATGGGACGTGGACTCTCACAATGCCCTCTGTGCCAGCCACTTCCCGGAGAGGACAAAGGAGTTCTGAGTTGGGTGGTGGGAAGGCCAACTTCCCAGTGTGGGCGCTGACAGGAGAGAGGGGAGTTGAGTGGGCAGAGGGACCTCTTGGGGGAGGAGAGGGGGAAGAGTCAGGAGGAGGAGCTGTAGTGGTAGAAGAAGGGGCGGAGGAACTGTAGTTGTTGGAGGGAAGGAGGAAGAGGAGGAGGAGGAGATCTGGCCTAAGTAAGGAGGGGGAGGATGGGAGGGTGAGGCTGAGATCTGAAAATGAGGAAGAATATGCAGGAGAACAATGGGGGGCAGTTTGGGCCCATCCCTGACAAGGAGGACTTGGGCCATAGAACAGGTGGAGCAAAGGAGAGGACAAGAGCACAGGTCTCAAAAGGCCTGAATATAAAGCATTTCTGACCATTTCCCTGTCCAGCAACAGTAATTGTCCAAATCAGTGAGGATTTGAAAGTCAAAAGTTCCTTCTAGAGGCCATTTTGAGCCATTGTTTCAAGTGTACTGAGGCCAGGCCACAGTTGAGTAAAAGACCAGCCGTTTACCGTGTAAGTCTTGAGAGAGTCCTAATTTAGTAAAATTAAGGTATGGACATCCCAAGGGAGTGTTGGGGTCTAGGGTGGACTTAGGATTTCCCATGGCCTTTCAGTATTACCCAGGGGCAAACAGGAACAGAAAGAGGCATCCCAAATTCTGGTTGTGTTTGCCTGAGGAATGAGAAGCAGGTGGACTAGAGGCTGGGAGGTCTCCTCAGCCTATAGGGGCCCAGAATGGAATGAGTGGGGCTAGCCTGAGGCTGGGATGTCTCCACAATCTACAAAGGCCCGAATGAAATGGATGGGACTCTGTGGCATGCACAACTTACAAACAGTTCACCATAACGGAGGGCCAAGGGAAATGCAAGGGAACTTACCCCATTTCTGTCAGCCTGGATGAGAGAAAGGATGGTGCAGGAGGTCCCCAGTCCGCCTGAGGGAGAGGGTTGTTCTCCCCCACAATGGGGAAGATCAAAAAGTCCTCCTGGGTTTTGGCACCAAATGTAAGATCAGATGTGGGTGACCAAAAAAAGTGTCAGACCTTAAAGCGGCTGAGCAAAGCCTTTATTGGAATTGGCTCTTGGGTGAGGTTCACCAGTCCACTAGAGTGAGGGCAGGCTGGGGAAGTTGCACACAGTTGGGGTCTCGTATCCCTCAGAGATTAGCTGGTGACTCCATTGATGATTGGACAATTGCGAGACACCGTTGGGGTTTATCTGTCAGCACCTGATTGGTTGATCTTTGGCATGTGCAGCCTGCCTGATGCCCTGCCCTCATCCAGCCACCTAAAACCAAGCTAACAATATTTATTATTGTTTTCAAAATTCTACAATTGCATTTTATATATCCTTCTTGTCATAAGATTTTAGTTTGGTTTGTGGAAGGACTCGTAAAAGATTTTTTTATTAGTTTCTAGTTTTATAGCACAATGGTCAGACTATGTTGGTTGAATATTTTAAATACTTTTGGAACTTCTTGTTTCTTTTAACTTCTCTAGGGCCAAATAGAATGTTGATTTTGTAAATATCTACAAGTGCACTCTTATATTTCACAGGAGAGTGGGAGAAGAAGCTCTAACCCTCAGATCTGTGTTTCCACAAAGAAAATTTACAGTCAGACATGAAAACCCAAGCAAGAGGACTTTATTATAAGTGAAAGTAAAGTAAGGCTCAAGCAAAAGGATTCTCAAGTAGGAGGATGGGTCATCTCTGGGGAAGCATGACAAAGGAAACAATGCTATTTCCAAATTTATTGCTGTTGGATGTTTACCAGACAACAGGGTTCCACCTTCTACAGTCTTTACCAACCAGGTGATCAGCTCCTCCTTCACATTGGGCCAGGGTTTTTGACCTTAGTTAGCCTCTCCAGAACTGTCATGGTGACCACCCTATTCAGGGGGCTCCATCTACAAGTCAATCCTATGTTAATGTGGGTATTGGGGTCAGTGGTCTGACAGAATTTACCTGAGTGTGCTGGAGCTACTGAAGAAATTTCTCTTCTGAAATACATTGAGAAACCTATGGCCATAAATCATAACTTTACAGCGACCTCAGTAGACGCTGTCAGGAGTTAGACCCATTTATTTTATCTTTCTTTCCTGACATATTTCTTAATTGGCTCCCTTTTCCCCTCAAGGCTTGTGCACCTGTCTTTTTCTAGAAGTTATTTGATTATTCATTTGCCTTAGTAATAATTTAAAGAAAACTTTAAAAGTAACATGAAGAAAATGCATGACCCTATCATGTTATCCGTTTGCATTGCAATGCTCATTACTAACTACTTCCTAACATTAAAGAAGGTAGATTTCCAGTTGTTAGAATATAGGGCTCAATACATATCAAAAAGATCTATATTACTGGCTGTTTATATCTTTTAATATCCTTATTGATTATCTTTGTATATTTGATCTATCTGGCTCTGAAAGAAGTCAATGTAAGAATAGTTTCCTTTTGTGAGATAGGTTAAGCCCACTTGCATTTATTGACATGATGGATGTATTTGGGACTGTTTTAGGGAGTATTTACTTTAAACCCAAGTGCTTACTTTTGGAGGGTGTTTTCCTCTATCATTTGAATGCTTATTCTTTGTTAAAGTAGACACCTTTCTACCTTTCTGTAATACCCTTAGTCATTTCTCTTTAGATATAACCTATTGTTTTCCTAATGTGCGCAATGCTGACTGCTATGGTTTAGATATTAGGTGATCCCAAAAGCTCATGTGTGATGCAGTGAAAGAAGGCTTAGAGGTGAAATGATTGGGTTACGAGAGCCTTAACCCAATCAATGAATTAATCCCTCTGACAGGGATTAACTGACGGGCCACTGTAGGCTGGTAGGGTGCTGCTAGAGGAGGTGGGTCATTGGGAGTGTGCCTTTGGTTTATATATTTGGTGAGCTGCTTCCTGGTGTGATGCTTGGGTGGCTTTCCTCCACCACTTCTGCCCTGAAATTCGATTCACTTCTAGCCCTAAGGAATGAAGCCATCCTTCATGGACTGAGGTCTCTGAAATCATGAGACCTGAAATAAACTTTTCCTCCTCTTGTTGCTTCTGTGATGTCTTTTGGTTATAGCAATGAAAAAGCTGACTAAAACATTGAAATTCTCTGAAAACCAAGTTCTCATTTCTCCTTTTCTCTACTGCCTCTCTTATGTTCCAATTTTAGTTGCTGGTGTTAGTGACATGTTTTTTTTTTAATCTTAAATTTACTTTTTCATTTGTTAGTCTATGGACACACAGAAACACAGACACACACAGACACACACACACTCCAGTAAATACCACCACAGTAATGAGTAAGCTACTTTCCATTCATTGTCCCTTTTCTGATATTTTTGTCATTTTATTTTTTCCACAATTGTAGAGCATGATCCACTTTATACTATTATACTGATCTCAACCTTTTAGTCTTATTCCTATAGGTAAATATATCCAATGCACTCCTAAAACATGTTAAATTTCTAAAATTATTTTGTGGTGATCTGATGCTTATACTTTGTCAGTCCTCATGATAAGATCATGGGAACAATATTCCCTAAGTTCTACCATATCTGTGACCTTTATGTTGATGGAAATTGTGGATGAATTTGAAGCCTTAATTTGCGTTTTCCTTTTATGACTATGTTAAAAGTGCTACATGATTTTCTAGCATGAATTTTTTCTGACAAGATGTCTAATCTGATGTTCTTTCTCTATGAATGATTTAGACAATCCCCCTCCCAGATACACCAATGATTGTTCCCTAGGATTAAAAAAACTACTAGTTAATGTCTCTGTGTTGACGCTTCATTTTCCATGGCAACAGTGATTCTTTTAATTTATAGCTACAAGCTTTCTTTTACATTAGGAAATTTTTCATTAATAATAGTTTTAAATTTTGTCTTTTCCATTTCTTTTTCTCTTTCTTTCTTCCCTTGCCTCTCTCCCTTTCTTCTTTCTTTTTTCTTTTGAGGGGGAAACATTAATTGGCATCTATTGACTCTTCTCTGTAATCCACTTTTTCTATAACCATTTAAAAAATCTTTGGAATCTTCTTGCTGATTATTGTTATTACTTTACCTATATCTTTTCTATTCTGTTTCCATTAATGCACTTTCCCCCCACTTTTTTATTGGTGCATTATATTATGCATAATAGTGGAATTCTTTGTTACATATTCAAATAAATGTGATATAACAATACAATTTGGTCAATATCATTCCCTAGTATTTTCCCTTTCTTTCTGCCTCCCTCTCTCTGGTCCCTTTCCTCAACTTTATTGGTCTCCTTTCAATTTTTCATGAGATTTCCCCCACCTTTATTTTCCTTTTTCTTTCTGTTTCCACATGCAAAAGAAAGCATATGACCCTTGACTTTCTGAGTTTGACTTTTTTCACTTAACATAATGCTCTCAAGTTCCATCTATTTTACTGCAAATTACATAATTTTGTTCTAATTTATCATTGGGCAAAACTCCATTGTGTATACATATCACATTTTCTTTATTCATTCACTTGCTGATGGACATCTAGGCTGGTTACATAACTTGGCTATTGTGAATCATGCTGCTTTAAACATGTGTATTCTTGTGTTGCTATAGTGTGCTGACTTTTTAATTCTTTTGGATAAATACCAAAGCTTGGTCTGTTTGGATCATATAATGGCTCTATTCTTAGTCTTTTGAGGAACCTCCATACTAATTTCCATAGTGGTGATATGAATTTACAGTCCCACCAATAGTGTAAAAGTGTTCTTTTTTTTCCCCTCCAATTCTCTCCAGTATTTACTGTTTGTATTCTTGATGGCTAACATTCTTACTGGAATAAGGTGAAATCTCAGTATAGTTTTGATTTGCATATCCATAATTGATAGGGATGTTGAACATTTTTTCATATATTTGTTGTCCATTTGTATTTATTCTTTGAGAAGTGTCTATTTAGTTTATTTGCCCATTTATTGATTAGGCTTTTTTTTTGGTGAGTTTTTTGGTCCTTTATATATTCTGGATATTGATACTCTGTCAGAAGAATAACTAGCAAAGATTTCCTCTCATCACATTTTTACTTGTTTCCTTTGCAGTGTGGGAGCTTTTTAATTTGACACATCACATTTATTAATTGTTGGTATTATTATCTTAACTTTAGGTGTCCTATTGAGTAAGCCCTTGCCTGGTCTGATATGTTGGAGTGTTACCCTACATTTTCTTCTAGGAGTTGCAAAGTTTCTGATCTAATTTCTAGATCTTTGATCCATTTTGAGTTAGCTTTTGTGTAGGGTGAGAGATTAGGAGTCTAGCCTTATTCTTCTACCTAGGGATAAGCAGTTTCCCTGGCACCACTTGGTAAACAGGCTGTCTTTTCTCTACCTTGTTTTTGGCGTTTCTGTCAAGGACCAGATGACTGTATCTATGCAGGTTTGTCTCTGTGTCTTCTCTGTTCCACTGGCTATGAGTCTTTTTTTATGCCAGTGCCATACATTTTTTGTTTGTTTGTTTGTTGTTGTTGTTGTTACTATACCTCTGCAGCGTAATTGTGATGCCTCTAGCATTTTTCCCCTTAAAATTGCTTTGGCTATTCTTGGTCTTTCATTCTTCAAAATGATTTTTAGGACCTGTTTTTTCCTAGTTTGTGAAGAATGTCATTGATATTTTGATGGGAATTATGTTGAATCTGTTATATTGGTTTTGGTAATGTGACCATTTAAGGAACATTAATTTTGACTATCCATGTATGCAGAGATCTAGTGTCTTCTTAAATTTTTTTTCATGTTCTACAACTTTTATTGTAGTGGTCTTTTACCTTCTTGACTAGATTTATTCCTACTTTTTTTTTTAATTTTAGACTTCTGTGAATGGGAGTAGTTTTCTGTTTTCTTGGTGAGTATGGAAGCTATTGATTTTAGTTCTCTTAATGTGCTTTTATTGGTATTTAATCATTCTTATATTCCTTTAACATCCCCTTCAATTTTGAAAAAAATTCTAATTCTTTTCTGAAATGTCAACTGTTATGTAACATATTCCTCTTGTCTAGTCCCATAATATAGGAGCTATTTTTGATTTGTTCTGATGTTTCAAGGCTTCAACAATTCTCAAAATTACATTTATCTCATTTTGAAACAGCTACATTTTAAGATATTTTCTGTGTTTTTGTTTGTAAAACTGTTGTAAAATTCTCAACTTTTTTCTATGTAACAATTTTGTATGGGGTTATTATTTTGTTGTTGTCCTTGTTTAAATAACTTGAGTGCTCTTAGCTATTAGGAGAAAATATATAAGGAAGAAATCAGTTATGACAACATTTTTTTAATTTGGTTTATGGTTTATGTGCTGTTTACTATGTGAACTCAAAATATGGCCTCTGAGCTATCTTTGTGGGGGCAAATTTCCTGACTCCATGCTCTGCTCTGCTTGCACTTTCTGGTGGTGCACTGACCTTCAGAAGTTGTACTTTGCTGTTTTAGTACTTTCTGGGTTTTTGTCCTCTGGGCTCTACCCTCCGAAGCCCCCCTCCCATTGTTTCTGCTATCCTCAATTTGGTTCCTTTTGCCAGTGGCTTCCCCTTAGGGCAGATTCAATTCATCTGAAACTATTTTCTGAATCATCCTGAGGTTAGAAAGTCACATACATTTTGCCCTTCCTAGTTGGGTAGAGTTTTATGCTTATCTTCCTCTCAGTGCCTGTAGGGATGGTCTCAGTTTCATGTCATTCTTAGATCTTTGTATCTGAGTTTCCTTTAGAGTATGAAAACTTGTAGATAAAATTTGGGGGGCAAATTTAAGTCCTAGACCAGAGGCCTGACTCCAGAGTTTCCAACAAACAAATCAGGTTCATCCATCCAGTCATTCTTCCCCTTAAAACAGCAGCAGTAGCAGCAACAACAATAACACCACCAGGAAAAGTAATGGTGAAAAGGAAGCAAAGAATTTTACTTAGTATAGCCATGTTGGGAAGGTAAGATCCAGCATCTCAGCTTTGTCTCAGGGTGTAAGAAAAGAGACAAAAAAATGAAATAAAGAGAGAGGAGAGCGGCAGCTCAATAGTAACACAGGTTTATTTGGGAGAAATCTGTGGAAGAGTACCCAGTAGAATCTGGGCCCCCACCTGCGGCTTACAGCTGGGATGAATGTAGAGGGAATGGGGGGGGGAAGGGGCCAAGGTGTATTTTTCTGGTTAAACTGTATTTTTCAGTAGGGTGGCCATCCTCTGATAAGGGCCAGAGACAATAGATTCAGATAAGGGTCTGAGTCTGTAGATTCAGTGAGTAAGGGGGTTGCTGCCTGGATGAGTGGCTTTTGGTAATTTTACATATCCATCATTCCAGACTCTAAAGGGATATAATGAGTTGGGTTGATGATATTAAATTTTTTATCCAGCTAGTGGGTAATTCTGCGTGGGAAGAAGACTCCCTGGTTATAATTGAAGCAGCCAGAGAGGTGATAGGAGATAACTTGCTTTAGCTGAAAGCAGGCTCCTGCAGGGAAATTTCAACAAGAGTTTGGTGGATGGTAACAATGGGTTTGGAGATATCCCACACTGTGGTGGACACCTTAGTGGGGAGAGGTGATAGGGATATTAGAGGAGAGGGAAATGGCATGAGAGGATAAAGGAGTGTGAGGAACTAAGGTGGGTATCAAAACAAATGGAGGCATTGAATTTGGTTAGGATGTTCCTGCCAAGAAGAGTGTTGGCATTGATTGCTACTGTTATGACAATGTTTCCCCCTCATCTGTATCCTGTATCACTATATACTTCTAATAAATGTGAAAAAAAACAATATAGTCCTTGAAACTCTAGTCAGAGCTATCACACATAAGAATGAAATCAAAGAAATTCAAATAGGAAAAGAGGAAGTCAAGATGTCTCTATTTGCTGATGACATAATTCTATACCTAGAAGACCCAATAAGCTTGACCAGAAGACTTCTAGAGCTTAGAAACAATTTCAGCAAAGTGGCTGGTTATCAGATCAACACTCATAAATCATTAGCTTTCCTATAGTCCAGCAACAATTCCACTGAAGAAGAAAGCAGGAATTCTGTCCCATTCACAATTTCCTCAAAAAGAATAAAATACTTGGGTATCAATCTAACAAAGGATCCACAGGACCTCTAGAACAAAAACTATCGAACTTTAAAAAAAGAAATTGCAGAAGACCGAAGTAGATGGAAAAATATTCCATGTTCTTGGTTAGTCAGAAACAATACAATAAAAATGGCCATTCTACTGAAAGCCCTATATAGATTCAATGCAATCCTCATCCAGATACCAATGACATTCTTCATGGATATAGAAAAAGCAATTCTTAAATTCATATGGAATAACAGAAGGCCCAGAACATCCAAAACAGTACTAAGCAAGAAAGAGGAAGCAGGAAGTATCACAATTCCTGACCTGAAATTATACTATAGGGCTATAGTAACAAAAGCAGCATGGTATTGGTATCGAAACAGAAATGAAGACCAATGGAACAGACTAGAAGATACCGAGACAAACCCTCAAATCTTTAACCAACTGATTTTTGATAAAGGGGGCAAATGCATAGCGTGGAAGAAGGACAGCCTGTTCAACAAATGGTGCTAGACAAACTAGACAGCCATATGCAGACAACTGAAATTGGATTCTTACCTCTCACCCTGCACAAGAATCAAATCAAAATGGTTCAAGGATCTGGAAATTAAACCAGCAACTAAACAATTGCTTGAAGAAAAAATAGGATCAACACTCCACGACATTGGTATAGGCACTGCCTTCCTTAATAAGACTCCCATAGCATAAGAATTAAAGCCAAGAATAAATGAATGGAATGCCATTAAACTAAAAGCTTCTGCACAGCTAAAGAATTAGTCAAGAGTGTCAAGAGAGAACTTACAAAATGGGAAAAAATCTTTGCCTGCTACACCTCAGAAAGAGGGTTAATATCCAGAACATACTAAGAACTCAAAAAACTGAACACCAAAGCCACAAAAATATCCAATCAATAAATGGGCTAGGGAGCTAAGCAGAATCTTCTCAATAGAGGAAGTCCAAAAAGCTCATAAATATATGACAAAATGCTCTACATCACTAGCAATCAGAGAAACGAATCACTGAGATTCCACCTTACTCCTGTCAGAGTGGCAAAAATGAATACAAAGAATGATTGATGCTGGAGGGGTTGTGGGAAGAGAAGAACACTCTCACACTGTTGGTGGGACTGCAAGCTTGTACAACCACTCTGGAAAGCAGTGTGGAGACTCCTTAAAAAAACTAGTGCTGGAACCACCTTATGACCCAGCTATCCCACTCCTGGGTATTTTCCCCAAAGAGCTAAAATCAGCATACTACAGAGATACAGCTTCATCAGTGTTTATAGCAGCTCCATTTACTATAACTAAACTATGGAACCAACCCATATGCCCCTCACTGGATGAATGGATTATAAAACTCTGGTACAAACATACAATGGAATACTACTTTGCTATCAGAGAGAATGATATCATAGCATTTGCAGCCAAATGGATGGAGATGGAAAAAATTATGCTGAGTGAAATATCCCAAACTCAGAGACTCAAGGGC